>JBAMHV010000022.1:6787892-6801267 GCA_037177535.1 Pseudomugil gertrudae
ACATCAACAGCTTGACTGAGTGTGTGACGGATTATATGGACTCCTGTGTGGACGGCACCATCCCGGCAAGAACAGTGAAGACCCTTCATTAACTATGTTTTGTATTAAAAAACTACTATACTTCGAATTTCCCTCTGGGATCAATAAAGTATTTTTTTATTTATTTATTATTATTATTGTTACACAGCCTTCTTTAAAGGGGATTAACACAATGAACAGCACAAAAGTCATATTTAATTTGACAAAATATTTTTTAAAAAGATTTATTTTGATACAAAATGATCAGAATTATGTTTTATCAAAATTGTGGGAAACTAACAGCAGCACATGACACAGTTCCAGTGGTTGCCAAAAACCTGTTTGAGTTGGTTGCTCCTTTTGATAAATCTCTCCTTCGTATTCATTTATTTATTTTATTTACCATGCTCTTATGCTTACATGTTGTTCTATATGCACCCTTCTCATCTGTGTGCAAGATTTGGGGGAAAAAGACTGAAACACTATAAAGTATTTCCACCGATGACTTATAAGTGCAGTAGATGGATGATCTCATCAGGATATACTGAGCAACAGGTGGTCTGGATGCAAATTTTGTCCCATACAGCGTGTCCAATAAATCCACCCCTAGTCCATCAATCATTTCTCCCATAACAATACGGAAGCAGTTCTGGCGTTTCACCAGCCCACCTCTACGTATCCCAGCAGTGAATGGATTTTAACCAGCACCTGACAAAACCTGATAAGGCAGGAGCTGCCACTCACTGCAGAGGATAATGCAAGGCTGAAAACCAAATGAATGAGGGGGAAAAAACCCGAAAGGCCAAAGCAGGAGGAGACTGAGGCAAAGGGAGGAAGAAAGAGTGATCTGAATACTCCCTTTCTAAAGGAACATTGTCAAAAGAAGCACAGTCTAAATGCATGGATCTATGCAAGATAACACCCTGAGAAGAACAGAGGCACAACAGACATCTGAGAGAAAAGGGAGATGACATTTCCTTATGCCAAGGGAGAGAACAGGCAAAGCGTGATGCATTGCTGTAGAACTAAGAGAATGAAACATTAGCTGCAGGAAGAAGCAGAAGACAGATTTAAGTTATGTGCTGCTGGAGAGAGCCGGCAAGCAGAGTGAGCAGCGGGAGTGTGGAGGTTAATCCCGCTAATGCAGAGGTTGACTGGGGAGTTTGCAGCTGGCAGAAGGGCCGTTAAGAGCTGAGAAAGTGCTGAGCTGGGTGGTTCAATTTGCAAAAGCTTGTGGAATTCATTTCCAGCCAGGGGCCAGTCATGGATCTACAACCACAGTCATGGGAATAAGAAAGCACTCTTTTAAACATTTGTGAAAGCAAACAAAATAATAAAAAATAAAGAGTAATAAACAAAAAGAGGTAACTTGGATAAAAAAAAGATGTACACAATAAACTAAGCAGACCCACAATGCGGTCGCTCGTTGAACCACCTTTAGCAGCAATCACGCCAGACTCTGTGATGATGATAATAATAATAATTATAATAATAACAATAAATATAATAATAAAATAATAATAATAAGCTTTATTAGGTAAGAATGTAAAACATTATATTAAAAAATTAATGCTTAGCTAAATTTAATCTGTTTTCTTTATATGAATAGATTTTAATCCACCCATGACCCTGAACTGGAACAAGCATTATAGATAATGGATGGTTGGATGGATTGCGTGACTATACCAGGTATGTAATATGTAGTAGGCCTTAATTACCATCGCCCTGAATACAAAGAAGAAACCCAGCAGGAATGGAGCAGCAGAAAAGAAGTTAATAAAATGTATGTAGAAGGGATCAAAGCAGTTGGTGGTGTGTTGGGCGAGGCATTACAATCACAGGGGTATCAGTGTGACACTGCATATCATCAGCTGTCAATTTGTGTGCATGGGTATGAATGGCAGACAGTGGAGATGCACCAGTGCAAGCCTTTTACCATATTCACACCTATATCCACGGCTTCTTTATTCATACAGTATGCATTCATTAGCATATTATTTCTCCTCTTTCACGCAGCTTTTCACCTAAAAAATAAACATCTCCTCTCAATTGCTCGCTCGTTTCGCACTATAATCTGTGATCAAAAACTTGTCTTTCTCTTTCACACAGACATATGTTTGTGCAGCTCTGCAGGCCTGGCCAGCAACAGCTCCGTCAATCTGGTCAACTCTCTGTCTGTAACCAGCTGTCAGCGCACAGTCTGCAGGGCAACAAGCTGGCAAAATAGGTTGAAGAGTGTGTATATGTGTGGTGGTGACGGGTGTAACTGTGTACGTGTAATGCACAAATGATAACATTGTGCATAACAGCTGGCAAATCTCAGTATATGAGCACAGTTTTTACTGAAAACCTCATTATTTAGATGTCACTCCATCAAGTTATGTCATTTTTTTAAGACACCAGCTGATTGTAAATCCTATAGGATTGCATTTTAAATAAAAAAAAAAGCTGCTTTAGCATAGAGAGCTTTTTTTGGGGTGGGGGGTGTGTTTGGTGATGTGAATGAATATATTAAGGATCCAGAAAAGAGAGGTAGAATACTAGAAAATGGAAAACATCAGTGAAATGAATAGATGAAACAGAAGAAGAAAGGTGGGGAAAGAATGAAAAAGATCAGGTGAACGATGGTAAGGGGGGAAATAAGACCCATATAGCCCCGTAGAGATCACAAGGCTATTAGATTGATATCCTCAATCAATCTGTTTCGTCTGCTGCTTCATAAACTCAATTAAACAGCCAGCCTCCTGAGGAGGAACACTTTCTTACTCTGTTCATCCATCTAAATCTCACTCTCCGTCCTTTCCTCTGTAATCTGACAGGAAATCTACTGATAATTTTCTGCCCTTTGCCTCTTCAGCAGCGGCGCACCCCGAGCTCCGGCCGTCAGAAGCGAATCTAACAAACGGAAATTAAAAACATCACCTCTCTTCATCGATCATCTGCTCAACACCTTTTGCCAGCTTTTTTATCACGGCGTCATGTCCAATCTGATTCTGGTTTGGCCGCGACATCTTTTCAGTTGCTTAGATCAACGCTTTATTTCTAATCCCTTATGTCAAACTGAATTTCCTTTCAGTAACATAATGAAAACAACATATTTTTTTGGAGCGAGGGAGGGGGAAGCAAACAGAGCACGCCACTTTATAAAACACTGATGAAGTCCAATCAATACTTAACAGGGGGGTGATGACAGAAGATGGAGAGGTAGGCTGCACATAAAAGCTAATGCTCAGATAGAGTCAGTACACACAGTTTAAGATTAATTCATTTGCGGTAATTGGACACATAAATAATTACTTTGCCTCAATCCACAGTGATGGAGGCCAAATCACAGATACAAAGGTAAAGCAGTTGTGTTTAGTTTAGTCTAGCATTGGTTTGTATGTGTGTTTGTGTGCATCTCTGACTCATGTTCTCTTAAATTAACTCTTTAGACATGAAGTGATTCATTTCCAAACAGTAACTCAGACAGTAAACCAGTCATCAAGTACTCCAGCTCTCTCTGGTCATCAGTCTCTTTGATCTGATGGAAGTAAATTACAATCCGTCAGAGAGTCTACTGCAGGCTTTCTTCCCATGTGTTACCTTTTAGTTCTCTCAGGCTTTGCTGAGTATGCTTCCGCAGCACAGCCTTTCTCCGCATTCATTCTGTATTGCTGACCAGCTGGGAGTCCAGTTTTTACATCCTTGACATTGCTAGTGGATCTCAAGTTGTGGGCTGACCTGGGCCCTCTGACTGCGGGGGGCTCTGGTTGGGACTTCCCTCTACCACCTCCGGGGTGGACTGGCTAAGGTCCTTGTTCAGGGCTGACTACTGTTTGGCCTGGTCTCTGGATGGTCGTGCCTGCCTCTGACCTCTGGGTAGAAGGGGTCGTCTTAGCATGATCACGTTTTCTATGAGCACTTCTCACCCTGTACGTTCTGCATGATGACAAAGTCACTGAGCTAGTCCTATAGGTTCATTCACAAACAGCCATTGTTCCATATGTTTGTGTGTGCTTCAGAGTTGACTTAAAATACATGGTTGTTCTTTTCTTTAATGTATTATTTATTTATATATGTTGCTTGTTCATCTCTAGTGCTCCTGGCTTTTGCTTATTTTTGTCTTCCTGCAGAGGCCCCATGAGATTTCCTTTATGTTTCTGTGGCGGATGGTAAAGTGCAGGGGTCACCAAGTCCGGTCCTTGAGGGCTACCATTCTGCAGATTTAAGTATTTCACTGATGCAACACACCTGACCCAAATCAGTGGCTCATTAACAATCAGGCGCAGAAGATGACAACAAATTTTTTAAAAACCATTTCATTAGATTCAAGTGTGTCGTACCAGGGAAAGCCTTCAGGGTGGTAGGAGTTAATGGCCCCTGGACTGTAGCGTTTTCTTTGTGGTGTGTTTCTGTCTCTACTTTGTGTTTTGTTTGTTTCCCCTTTTGTTTTCTGTTGTCTTTCCATCCTTTTTCTGTCCTCTCTGGTTAGGTCCAGCAACATATGTAAATTCTTCCACAGCCACCAGACATCATTCTGCCTGTTTTATTGCTGGACAAAACAAGTTAAAGAAAAAGAAAAAAATATCTCAAGCTGTATATTTTCAGGTTAACCTGTATGATTAAAATATTTTCATTTTAGCTGGTGTTACGCAGCATAATCTGGTCCTCTTTGCATAAATGCTACACATGTCTAATTTCTCTATTAAATAGACTGAAGTATTTCCACATTTACCACATGAACTAATACATACATTTCATGCAATGCATCACGGTGGCTTCAGAGACCATCCGTGCACCAGTATGATGTCACATTCAGTCTAGTATCGAGTGACTTATATCCAGATATTATATATCCAGGTATTTTATTTAGCTGCAATTCATAGTCATGGTCTTAAACCTCGAAACATTGGAACTCAATTCAGAGACTGCATACTTCTAAGTACGCAGACTACAAAGTCCACGAAGTGTCCTTCATAGTCTGTGTACTCCAAAGTGTGCCTTCTGTTTGAAACGAGACCGCAACCTCATGTACAAGAATTACCCATAATGCTCCAGTTGCCTAACAACATCATAGTGTATGTGTATCATCCATATAGTGATTCTTCCACAAAAACACAAAAATATCCTTTTAAAGGACATAAAATGAAGCCAGATATTTTAATGTTTTTTTTTCATTTACTTGGGCGTCTAAACGGCAAACATGTGGAGGAGGCGGTCCAGAAGAGCTCCTCGTGACAAATAATCCTCGTCTGCTGTAATAAAAATTCATTTGCATTTATGGGACACACTGACATCCCCTCTTGTCTGCTGGGACAAATATGTGTTTATATATTTATTTTTAACACGTCCTCGCAGACAGTGAACTGCTGCTTATTCATTTCTAACTGGCGCGCAATGAATTCTGGGTGATTGGGGACCGTGAAGGATACATAACATGTACACTTGTTTTAAGCTAATTCAGCCCCAAACAAAGTGTGCATTTGAAGTGTGGATCAGAAGCACACTTTAGATTGGGACAGTACTTGGTGCGCCAGTATGACGTATGCAGTCTACGAATCCGGACTTCAAAGTGTGCAGTCTCTGAATGGAGACACAGCTTTAGTCCCAGACATTTTAGCTGAATGTACATTTGTTTAGGTGGAAATACAAATATGGAATTTGCAGTTACCAACTACAAATATGGCTGTAAGTTATGACCATTTAAGAGAAAAAAATTAATAAATTGCTAAATTAAGTCATATTTCTTAAAATACAGCGTACAAAGAATATGTAGTAGCTTCATTCAGGTGTTGATTTAATAAAACAATGCAGCTTACTGAAATCTTTATTTAAATAAGAGATGAACATATGTCCAGGTATTGGACACACGAACAACAGTGTTTTTGTTCTCTTTGTGATTCCATCAATATACTGTAGAATAATGCTTGTTAATTATGTATGTATTGTCATATTTTAAAATAATTTTGGTAACTCCTTGAGCTTTAAAAAAAAAAAAAGCAATAGCACATTTAACAGATTGTGTCCTGACATTATCATTTCCCTCTGGGGTAAAAAGTATTTTTAATTAATTTATTAACAGGTTGCAGTCAAGAGGTTTTTTAATTCTTTCACTACTGATCTAACATCATCTGTGCAACAGACTACACCTATGTGTGTATTAAACAACCCTCACCGGGTTAATTCTTTCAAGTGCAAGCAATATCCTCATATAAATCTTCAAGCCAGCAGAACCACTGGCGACATGGCTCCCACATTCCCAGGAATAACACACAACTCCTTCATCTTTCAGTGTGGCTCTGTTAGCCAACAAGCAGAAACTGCTAATGCAGGACTTATTGGTATACATCAGGGATCTGCAAATCTGGGCCAGTTTCCTGCAGGTATTGAAAGTTTCACAACTAAAACAAACCGGATTCATATGAAATTAATCTTCACCGCTTGTTGTCAAGTTCTGCATGAGTCTCATGAGTCTGTTAACAACTCGTTCATCTGAATCAGGTGTGTTGCTGCAGCAAAGCATAGCATACTGCAGGTATGCTATGCTTTATGTCTCGAGGACCGGATTTGGAGATCTCTGGTATATTTTTTATTAATAAAGGTGTTTTACAACAATGTTTTTATTATTTATTGGCTAAACTGTCTGTCTGTTGGAGTGAAAGTTTTTGTGTGACTGGTTGTTTGTCTGTTTGTCTCTCTGTGTTGGCCCTGTGATGGACTGGCGACCTGTCCAGGGTGTACACCGCCTCTCGCCCATTGTGAGCTGGGATTGGCTCCAGCCCCCCCGCGACCCCGTTCAGGGAAAAGCGGTAGAAAATGGATGGATTACTTATTGTGTACCACTTTCCCATTTGTTTAGCTGAAAATGGGCATGTTGACTCCTAACAGAGGAGGACATTCATAGACACATGCAGATTGGACAAAGGATAGTGTTGGGTTATGTCCTGAGAAATACAGTACCACAACCACCCAATGAATTTAAATGGGTATGTGTGTCCAAACCTTTGGCTGGTGCTCTGCCTGTAGCTCAGTTTAACTGTGCACAGATTGGTAGAAGGTTTGACAGATTCAACCAGCTCTCAGATTACTAAACATTAAGTGTGAGCAATCAAAATGTAATCATAATTAAACCCTGCCAATCTTCATCACTACGTTCAGAGTGTCACTTTGAGCTAATATACCTATATTACAGTCTCTCATCATGGCTAAAGTGGCAATTTTTACACTCAATTACCACCATTAACTGCATCATCAGAAGCTGTTATGTAGCTTCTCCACAACAACTAACATACCTCCCACAGCGGTTCATCCAAAAAGCTCAAATGTTCAGAACAAAACGACTAAAAAGACATTCTCAAATATCACTTGTGGTGGGGCTCATTATTCCGTGGGATGGAGGTTGCCGCAAAGCTTTTCAGATAAGCAGACTTGGTGTTAGAGTGTATTCAGCTGGGACGGAAAGCCATTACATGCATTTGTGAGGAGGGGTGAAGGGTTTTGTTTGGTCCTACGGTTTGCCTACTCCACAAACTAATCAGGGGTCAGAGAGTCATTAGGACAAGGGTTGCTTCTGGCTATGGCTAAGGAGTATAGAGAAGCCAAGTTTTAAAGTAAAGTATTAGCAGGAAGAGGCAAGAAATCTTTGCCATTGCTCCGCCATATGGAGATGTACTGGAGCTAAAGGAGTAAAACATATGTGATTGGTGGTTCCCAGCTGGTGACCCAGATTTTGTTAAGCATAGAGGTGTGCAGCATTACATAAATGAATGCAGTTCACATTCACCAGTTGGCCAGAAATGCTACTCAGCATAAATTCTAACTTTGCTGAAGGTGATTATTTATTAATGTGGTTTACACAGCTGTGGGCACGAAGTGGATGAAAAGCCTAGTTGTTGGGATTCTGCATCAACCTGTGTTTTGAGATGTATGAGCATCCATCAGAATTATTTACAACAAGTGTTATAAAGCTAACAGGTGAGGAAAAGGTTTTTGTAACTGGCTTAAATCATCCTGAGAAAAAGCGTTACTACATAAGGTATATAAACCACTGTATTGAGCCTTTCTGGTGCTTTAGTCTCCTTATTGGGAAACAGTTAAGTGAACTGTAAATAAGAAGATTCCATAATGATACTTCTGCAGCAGTACAGATGGAAATGCATCTGCAAGCAAGATCATTAGAAAGGAAGCTGACATCAGTACCTATTTTGCTACGTTTCCAGGTAAGCCTTACTCTTAAGTTACTACCCGTAAGTAATTATTCACCTAGAAGAAGTAATGATAGCATTTACATCTGCTCTGTCCACTGATCACCAATCACAAAAATAAGAACATCCAGGAAACTGCAAATTAGGTGTAAGCAAACAATCTTTTCCAGAAGGAGAGTTCTCTGACAGAAATAAGCACAAAATCAACCATCATATATACCTTCTGAACAATGTCTTATTTTATGCTATGTCAGATTACATTTACATATAGATTTCAGAAGTATAGCATGACTCTGATTTCCCATCCAGGTTCTGCCTCTTAATCACTTATACTTGCCAATACATCTGGCACCTGTGACCCGCTGAGTTTATTACACTCAAGTTTCCTGTTACTGGTCTGCATTTCCCCTGTATAGCAATGAACAATCCAATCCCACTCACTTGAGTTTAAATCAGTTCAATCCAATAGCCTTTGTGATTGCCAAATCAGAAACAATCATGCCAATCTACACTGCTTTAGAGAGTAATCCAGTCCACTCTCCCTGCTGGGAATGGGAGATTTGAGACGGTAGTCACATTTACCACTAGTTAATTATATGCTGATAGTTAATGTTGTCGCGATATGATCTGATAAGTTCAACTAAAGCTTGAAGAATTAGGACTGATAATAAAAGGGAAATGACAAATTACAGCCACATTTTTTTACTGCTTGGATAAAAGAAATCCCAAACTAATAAAGATCAGTGGATCAGTGCAGGGTTTGCTTCTGGCGTCAACAAGCTGCTCAAAATAATGCACTCGTCCACACAACATTAAAACAGAACATAAGTTTCTGACCAAAATTTTATGCTTCTATTATGTATTTATCAGTCAGAGAGGGGATACAAGATGGATGCTGATTTAACCTCTATTGGGGGTGCTAATACGCCCGTTTGTTTCCTTTACCTACATAAGTCTGTTCTTTTGAAACATCAGTGATCTTAAACTGCCATGTATCTTTTATGTTGTCATTGTTGTTATGGTACACAGAGCACGACAGAGTTTAGATTTCACTTCCATGTTCCTTTGTCATGTGAGTGTACTTTTTGTTTTACGTTAGGCCCATTGAGGTTGACTGCATCTGTTTACTATCTGTCTTCATGGGTCAATGGAGACCTGAGTGAGTTTTCAGTGGCTATAAAAGCAACGTAACCAAGCTATACAAGTTTGTTGACATGACAACTGCAAGGATAAAAGATCTCATGGTATTTGTCTTTGTTATTACAAATACTACTGCACTGCCAGTTCACTTCATTTTTGTCATTTCAATTCCTTTTTATCGTTTACTTTTAACCTTATATTAAGGAGCAGCCGCTGCAGTTTCACTGGTCCTACAGCTGTACTGTACTGTTGCAAAGACAATAAAAGCTTTCTAATAGAATTTTAGATGCAGTGAGAGTTTGAAAGGCACCTATGAATGCTATATATTCTACTATTATTATTATTGTCATTACTATTATTAAGGGTTTGGCTGTCCATTGATAACATGACGCGGAGTTTTAGGGTGTCATAAGGAAAGGTAAGAGACACAATAATATGTCTTTGTATTGTGTGTCTTTGCATAACAAATGTAAATGATAAAGAGTATTTGCCTACATGTTCTGTTGACATAACCTAAAATTCTGCTGTAGATGTAAGTGTAATAATTTTTTGCAATACATGTTGTGTTGCTTTGTTGAAGCTCAGTCAGATTTTGTAAAAATGAGCTTATTGCAGTATGAAAGAAAGGCTGCTTCCAAATAATTTTGCAACATTTTAATAATACCAAAGTGGATTTATTACTAGGAGCACAATGTGCAAGTCCTGTAGTTTGCATCAGTAAAGTTAAACCAATCAGGACCAAATTCGGTTGGTGAGCTCTCGCTGTACAATCTGACTGACTGACCCACACAATATTTTAAAGTCATTGGGTTTGGTCGCATTTTTGAGCACAGTCTGAAGTCGGACAAGTCTAACCAGCATGCAATACTCTAAGACCACAATCTTTTGCTCTCAGGTCATTTGCACTGCATATAGCCTGGTTGAGCAAGTCTTTTGATTATCCTGTGTTATCTAGTGTTTCAATAGATGTAAATTTGCATCGCGAAAATGTAAAAGTGTTTCAGTGGATGTAATCTTGAATGGCACTTCCCGGCCACCGTATACTGCTCCATTTGCAAACTTACAAAAAATTTGACCAATTTTTGCATGTAAAGGATGCAGGAGATGCAAGCTCTTTTCCATCTTTAACAAAAATAAAAAGTCCCAAACCCTCCAAAATGAAGGAGTGTTGCTTTAAACAACAGTGTGTCTTTAGCTAGAGGCTTCTGCAGCGGAAATGTAGAATAGACTGACAGAGAAAGTCATCATGTAGAGCAACATCCTTACATAATGACCATTACATGTATAATCACAGCTTCTTAATGTTATTTTTATTTGTTTATTTGATTAAAATGATGGGTTGTTCTTTCCTAGACAATAACTATAGGTATCAGTCTGGGAGTTGTGGTAGTGGTGGGGATAAGCTGAGAGGGTGAGTGTCTGTTTAGAGGTCAGTTTGAGAACACCTTACTACTGCAATAAACTGAGTTTGGCTTCAATTAAGACAACAGCACTTAACAGAGAATAGAAACTCGGGTATTGAAGCTAAATGTGTTACATCATTGCTATTGCACAATTCTCTTTGGGTTTTTTTCTTATTTTCATTTTCTGGCTTTTGTCACTGAGAAGACGCATGTAATCATGCAGGTCATTCATGGCTTCGGAAAGTGGAACAAAACGCAACAATAAGTGACAAAATGACTGAATGTAGGCAGAACAATTAGGAAAAACACCTGGTGTATGAAGAACATAGCATAAATGCCGATAGTTGAGATATGAGATACCCAGATATGAGAAGATCTGAGACTTTGTGCTGGTTCTGTTTTTTTATGTATACAAGTATGCATTCCCTCAAGACTATGTCTCTGTTCTGGTTTTGTCCCAATCTTTTTGTTTTCTTGACTCGTATCTTTTTCCTCTGTGTGCTTCAGTGTCTGTGTTGTCACTAAGTTGCTCAGGGCTTTACAGCTTGTAAGTGAAATCAGCCGCACAGCTAAGACTGTGCAGCTCTCTGGCTTTTTGCTCTGCATTGGAGAAAAATATGCAAACTGTCCACAGAAGCAGCTGCTAAATTGATCTGTTTTGAGTAAGCATGCCACAGTTTAGCTTGCATTACTTACTGCGTTACATCACAGCTGTTTTCAATCACCAGTGAATAATAATTACAGATCTCTTTTTTTCAGTAGCACAGGCTCTGTCAAGCACAAGAGTCCTCAGCATGCTGCCTTTTTACCCGTCTCTCAATGTAGCAGACTGCTGATACATCAGAGTGGGGGCCAACATCAGCAACTCTCATCTCAACCCAAGCCAACTTTACCTGAGGTGATGTTGCATTTGCCAAACACATCAGTCAGTGTGAAAGGCGCCCGTCTGTAAGATTTACAACACAGGCTGAAAAAAGAGCCACATCGCTTAAAAACAAGTGAAATATTCTCAGCTTGAGTCTACATGTGGTTTTAGAATGACACATCTAACCAATTTATTTTATAAATCTGGGTTATTTAAAGTCAATAACCTAACGAGACTTTACTAAAATATTGCAACTTAGTTTAAAATATGACTGTATATTTGTTCATTGCAACTGAAGCAACAACATTTACGGTACCACAGACCTCGTGGGGACAAGCAGGCGAGTTGCATGATGGCGTGCTTCCTACACCCGCGTTTAGTGCCCGACTGGAGATCATGGGTGAGGTGCTACTTGGCGCCATTTTCCCCAGGTAGGTCCTCGGTGCTGTGTTGGGGGGGCTGGTGGGACCTCCAGGTAAATGCATGTACAGTATATGTGTGGGCATATGAATGTGTTTGGAAAGTGCCGGGTCTGGAGCCTGCCTTGCTCTGAAACATTTGGGTTACTGGTACCCTTCTCCTAATGGAAGCTGCAATAGGCTCCAGCCCTCTTGTGATGCTTAACAGGACTAAGCATGTAAAGTGTGTCTGTATTTCACAAGTTTTATAAATTTGCAGATCTCTTGCTTGCAAACAATAGATCAGGAAAATACTCAAAACCTAATAGAGTGTTTATTTCTTGTACAATGCATTTGGCCTATTGTGCAGAACAAACCCACCTCTGTTATTTTGAGTTTGCTGTCATCAAACCAACAGGACAAATACATACTTCTTGTCTTTTACCAGCTTTTCACATTGTATGTTAATCTTTTTAAATGTGTCATCTATTAATTTAATTTCGCATTGTGTTCCAGCTGTGACTGTGTTTTATGGAAAAGGAAGTATTTTGGTTTTACGAAAGGAAGATTTTCTAATTATTTCCGAACAATAATACTACTGCTGTCCTGTTTTTGGGTGTATCCACAAAGTGACTCTGCAACAAACATTAGTTTGTAAAAGCTGCACTCAGTGAAACATTTAAAATTTGGTTTTTGAGGATGTGACAGTAGTGAAACTAAATGAACCAACAGGGTTTATAGACCCTTAAACCATTAAGCAGTATTACATATGTGACAAATACCATACCATGCATATATAACATGCCATATAATGTCTGATTAATAAGAAACAAGTCAGATGTTTTTAATTGTTTTTGAGCTCTTTCTTACATGGTAATATTTAAGTACGACCACATGATATTTCACTTCACTTCAAAGCTGTTACGAGTAGTCATTAATCAGACTTACAGATTGAAAAATGAATGTTTTTTAAGGCTTTTCTTTTATCTTTTATATGTGTCAGAATTGCCGAGAGTCCTCACTCATTCATCACTGTTAAATGCCTGACTGAGATTTTTGTCAGAAGATATTCTTAGGATAAAGTTTGTGTGAGACACTGAAGAAAAAGAACTGTGGTTCAGAGGAAGCTATGCGAGTCTAACGTGTGTAACTTAGTAAATGTAAGATGCCTACAGTAAGAAATTTGATGTAAGGCAAGGAATGTGGCTCTCCCCAGCCACATTTACCAGCTCATCTGGGGGGATCCCGAGGCGTTCCCAGGCTAGCCATGAGATGTAATCACTCCAGTGTGTCCTGGGTCTCTCCCGGGGCCTCCTCCCACAGGGACGTGCCCGGAACACCTCACCAGGGAGGCGTCCAGGAGGC
>JBAMHV010000022.1:6801367-6817404 GCA_037177535.1 Pseudomugil gertrudae
GCAGCGGCTCTACTCTGAGTCCCTCCCGGATGGCAGAGCTTCTCACCCTATCTCTAAGGGAGACACCGGCCACCCTGTGGAGGAAGCTCATTTTGGCGGCCTGTACCCGGGATCTCATTCTTTCGGTATCGACCCACAGCTCATGACCATAGGTGAGGGTAGGGACATAGAGCGACCGGTGAATTGAACCCTCTGGTATTCTAGAACTGGTATTCTCAGAATTGAACAAAAACACTTGAACTTCTCTCTATATTGCTGCCTTATGTGTTGTGTTTTTAGGTCTACTTCTTATCCATTGAGTATTTTAAACTTAATGGCAGTATCTCCATGACGCTAAGTATGGCACCTGGTTGTCCTAATTATTAGTCCTCTCTACCTTCCAACCTTCATCTTCAAAAGGTAGATTTTGTTCCACAGAGTCTTTAACCTTTTCAACTTGACAGCTAGAGTAACTTCTTAGATGTTTCCTCAAAGGTCAAAAACACACAGCTTCCCCGAACAAATACAGCACTTTTAATCTTCATTGCACCAGCTGTAATTGAGGTGCACCAGCTTATCAGCATGTCACCTGCTTTCAGTCCGAGCCAAGTTTACAGCAGTTCTCTTTTTACTTCTCTCCTGACCTGATTAACCCTTTTCTGTCAAGGAGTTGTCACATGCTGTGCCCTTGTCACCTCCGTGGACAGATTGTGCTGCCCACCTGTCTCCAACACACTTGCAGTTGAAACATGGTGTGTGGATCTTTGTGACTCAGCTTGTGTCAGAGGGACTGCCTTTGTCATGAAATTGTGTGTTTGAGTGTCCTTAACTTGGTTCTTTGCCTTCTTTCATGATTCATAGTCATTAAGTTACATTATTCCTGCATTAACTGGTGAGGGGTGGAAGCATAAATCAAAGATCTAACTGGCTGGCTTGTTTCTCGTCAGCCTCATTACTGGAGCTGCTTAAAAGGAACATCACATGTACTGTGCTTCTGCCAGATCTTCAGTTTTCTCTTCCCTTCATTTCTCCTCTCAAAGCTATGAGTTGCCACAATTTGACTTCTGAGCCTTTCAGTGAGCTATTCATGATTTTGAAGTGGTCCTCTCCTGTATAACCCACCTGTCTCATTCATGTAAACCTGTGATAACCTTTAGAGAATTTACCTGAACCACTCACCGACCTGCATACATTCCTGTGGCTGCATTACCCTTTGAAGACGACCGGTGACTCTCCCTGAAATCCTTCTTAGAACCAAAAATGAAACAAAAAACATTTTAAAATGTAACTCTTTTTTACATTTGCCTTTCTTACAACTCTTAACCTATCTCTGCATGGAGTTTGATAGATACGCTCACAGCCCACCTCAAACCAAAATCTCAGCTTCATCTCTTTGCGCATTTATAGATTTTCTGACAGCAACGACACAGTTATATACAGTCCATGTTCATAGCCTTCAATGACACTTTCATACCAGCTTCCATTGTGGTTAGCGTATGATTTTGCTTTAAATTGGCTTTACAAGCCTTGTGTGGATGTGAGGTTTATTATCAAACTGAATTACATATGTATTGTTTATATCGTTTTTAATTGCGGTATGTCACTATGGTTAAATATGTGGGCGTGTTAGTGTGTTAGCAACATATTATTAGTCAGCCTCTAATAATTATTCATACTGCTTTTTTACAATTAAAGAGATAATAGGGTTGAACACATTTTTTTTCTTTTTTATCATTTTCATTACATGTATTGTGACTAATCTTATATTCAGTATAGTCAAATGTAGCATGAAAAATAAAACCCCCCAATGCTCAGTTTTTTAGTCAACTGAGCCATGATTCAACACCACTTTTAAATTCAATGCACTCTTACAAAGCACTTGACTTAAATAAGTGCACACAAAGTATTGGTATGGTTATACATCAGCAGTCGGTGTAAATAATTAAACAAATTAAGGAGCAGGAGCATTATCAGCATCCTCATTTCTTACATATTTTCCCACTTTGTTCTGTCTTTATTCTCCTTTTATTCTGCATGCAAATCAGGACTGTCATTACTCACAGAGTCCTCCTCTCAACAAATAAAGCCTCTTCACAACTAACTCTCCTGTGTGATCTCATGCATCACACACCGGGTACGTGTGTCACATCTTTTCACAGGGTCTGAAATGTGTAGTGACAGACATGGTTAAAGTTTTCATCAGTGCAAAAAGATCTTTCCAAACCCATCTCACAGCATCCATATCAAACAGAGGAGGACGTGGTAGAAAAATCTGCCTACCGACACCTCACTAACTAAGATATTATCTGTAACCAATAAAGCCATGACAAACAAACAGTATGGTTTTGTAAGGAGTCATCTTTAGGGGTCTAGATTCCCTAGAGCCAATCAGAATTTCCATCAGCCATCAGGGAAAAATGACCCAGATCATGAATGGAACTAAATACATTTACTTATATGCTTTTAATTTGTTTGGGGTTTATTCTTAGAGCTGACATTGCCCAGCAGGGGAGCCTTGGTTGAGAAACAACACTTAACACCTGTTTGTTTTTCAGGACCCTGCATCAAATTACAGCAGAATCTCACTTTCTGGCGCTGTGTCACACTGGTTAACACACTGGTTAACACACTGGTTAACACACTGGTTATTTTGAACTTGCATTGTGCAAGAAAAAGAGACAGCAAAAGAAAAGACAAGAGCCAATATTAGATCGGCTTTCACTCACTGCACAGAGTGTAGAGTACAGGTAGGACATAAGATGGATGGCGAATAAAGCGTCATTGATCCTTCACAGACAAATCTAAAAACAACAGCACTTTAGATAAAATAACAGTTATTGTCAATATACAATATTCAGCTTTTTCATTATTGCAAAGCTGCTAAATATTGCTTGTTTATCTGATTTAACTTGTCTTCATTTGAATATAAAGCTCTGTGAACCAGGTTCAGATTGTACTCAGTCCCTTCACGTGATTGCTTGCAGAAGAACTGAGCAGAAAGATTTTCTTATTCACTTATATTTCACTACCCACCAAAGCGGTGAGAAAATTTCTATTTAAACCTGCCAAATTTAAATTTAACGTACATTTGTTGGGTTGATGGGTGTTCATTTAGAGCCCTGGTCTTCTGACTTTGTTGTTTCTAATTCAGGAACAGTTTCCTTATTGCTTAGCTTAGCCAATTAGCTGCTTGTTTTATTATTTTCCTGCGCATGCTTAGATTTTCCTGAGTGGACAGAGAAAATGGCAGCAGTGTTATAGTCCCAAGTTGCAGAGGTGTATAATCCTGGTCCAGAAAGTAACAATCCTGTCCAGCAGCTGTTCCAACGAGTCACCAAACCAGCTGAATTTAATGAGCACAACAAGCCTGTTTAGTGAAAACACCTGTTCTAAGTATACAGATAGATCCAAAAACATACTTTATGTCACCTGGATTATATACTTCTGACAAAATATAGTTAACTTTATATTTATCTACCTTCTTTTGAGGCCTGCATCACAATAATTTGTTACAACACTTCTTTCTGTCTTTCTGCAACAGAGAAAATCACTACTCTATAAATCTAATTTTACTAAAAGTTCCACTTGCTTTCTCACTGAGGATATTAATGCCTCTCGAGTCAGTTTTCTATATAATATGTGTTTAATGACTCAAAATGAGAGGTGTAGAGATATTTCGAAAGAGCCAAGCATGCCGCTCCTTATTGTAACTCTTTAAGGAGAAGCTAATTAGCTGTGGCGCTACACTGAGCAGACAGATGTGAATTAAATACATGTTCTCATTTTGCTCCTGTTAAGAGACCAAAAGGAAAAAAATGATGAAACACTCATACTATTCATTACACCGCTTCTATCATGACCAAAAAAAATTAACATGTCTTGAAGCTCACCACAGTGTGGACACAGGAAAAGCTGTCACTTGCAAACACCCACATGCAGAAATGCTTGGAGGCACATTCACATGACCTCTCCAGCGCACATGCATCTTCCAGATGGGACCACCGAAGGGCATTTCACCAGAGTGCTAATGGTGAGCGATGCAGCAGAAGGTCTCGAGGACAGTTCACATGTGTCTGTATATTCATGCATCTGTGTATCTATGCAAGGATATGGCACTTATTCTGACATAGACAAGCAGCACACAGATGCTAGTGACCCTTGTGATTCTAAAATGTCGACCTGGCCAGGTGGTGGACCATCCCTAGCTGGTCGCCCGTGGAGGGAGATGACAACTCGGATGTGAAACTAGAGAAAGACGAGTAGAGGTGATCTAAAGGAAGCAGTAGATCAGCAGCATTAGTTTAGTGGGGGGAAAAGAGGCACAATGGCACACCTTTATTTTCTTTTGTTGGCTTGTGCTAGAAAATAATAAAGCTTTTACATTTGAATCATGTCTAACCCACTCATTTCCAGCTGCATGAGATAAAAACATAATAAAATTTGTTTACATCTCATTCAGAGTTTAATTGCCTGACTTGTGTCTCATTTGAAATTAAAATACTATTGTTTAAAGCATATATTTATTATTAAGTTATTTTAAAACACAATATAAAAGCTGCAAAGCATTACCCTCCCCTCGAGAAAATGAAACTGGTGATGGGGTGAAAGCACAAGGTCAAGAAAATCAAAGGAAAAGGTGGAGAGAGAAATGAGAAGCGGCTTCGGGAGCAGGATAGGTGCAGCCATGCAAGAAACTTTGAAGGTAATCAAGAATACTGAGAAAGAAATTCAGGACGAAGGGATGGAAAGGAAGGAAGCAATTTAAGGAGAGAAGAAGCGGGAGATTATGTTGAGGAGAAAAACAGGTGCGCAATTTAAGGAGGAAAAGGAAGAGATGCATGTTTGGCAGGTGTAAGAATGGAGAGGCAGGGTGAGAATGAAGAAACGATAGACGAGCTCAGCTTGGAGAGATGGAGATTGATATCTGAAGGGTAAAGATATAAATGGAGATGGGTTGTCGAGAGAAAAGAGGGAAAAGCAGACAGGCTGAGGCACAAATTGACAGTCATTTAAAGTGACACTTACAGCAGAGTCGAATCCATGTCTGAGCAAGCATGACTGGACGAGAATAATCATCACACTTACTGATGGGACTTACAATATTTAACCAAACTCCTGAGACTGAACCATGACTAAACCTAATTAACCCTTTAAAGCCCTATTCTAAGAATAAACAGGCTTAAAAGTCAGATTTTTTTTATTTGACCCTTCAACAAAATCTTAAAAATATCAAATCAAAATTGTTATTGTGTCATCTTTGCTTTCTGATATTCACCAGAGGGCAGGAGATCAATATATAATGGCATACAGTTAGGTTTTAAATAAAGTCTTTACTATAATGTAAAGCAGAATGTCTCAGAAACTATGTATCAAATTATGATAAGTTTGGCTTTATAGGGTTAAACGTGTAGACAAATGTCATAAGGAAAAGTTTTAACTGGTTATTTTATTATCAGTCTATTTTATATCACAGCTAAGAGTGTACAGAAACTAATTAAATTCTAGATTTATTTTTAGAGTTATGCTACTGAGGTTGTTTGGTTCTGAAAATCAGAGTTGAAATGATTTGATTTGCAAATGTATTTGGGATGTTCTTTGCAGGAAATGCAATGAAGTTCTGAGCTACAGTTTTCTAATAATGTAATTCTGCTACTGTGCCCTGCATTAATTATTTCTTTCTCAAATTGACAGGGTAACCTTCAATAATGGTACACGGATCCCTTAATTATGCATATCAGTACTAAATGAAATATTAAGCCTTGGGGATAGAAATCTCTCATAAGTAGGTTTTAAGCACTTACCTGTAAAAAAAACCCCTCACTTCCAGGAAACAGAGTCAACACACATGTGGTTATGTAGAAAATCTTTGATGATCTCTTGACGTTTAAATCAGCTTCTCTGTTCATGCTCAACCCCGTGTTCCCTTTCGGTTTGTGGTGTTTTGACATGTAGTCAGTTTTACTTCGAGCTCCTTTTTTCCAGTTACATCACAGGATAAATGAAGAAAACACGAAAAAAATGATATGCATGATTTTCACTCGAGGAACACTACAACTTCTGGGGGTTGTCTTATTCATAATACACCAGCTTCAGTTTATATTTATGGTTGAAAGTCTTTGTGCATCAGTTTAAAACTACCTTCTTTACTCCACATGTTCAAATAAGGAAGATTTGGTGCCTAACTTTCCCTTTATGCATGTCTTTGGCTCAAAATTAAATTTGGGTGAATGCAGGTGAGTTGTCAAGAAAACTAGAAATTCCTTCTGTGAATGTTTTTTATTTGAATGATTATCCTGAAGTAAATTAAAATAAGTGAAGTATTTATTGTGTCAGTATTTATTTAAGTGAAGTATTTATTGTGTCAGTATTTATTTAAGTGAAGTAAAGAGGATGTCTGGTGTTATTTTTATAAGGCGGGTGCATGACTGAAGAATGATCCAATTTAATTATCGTTGTTTCTCACATTAACGGTCATTAGTTTTGCTTCATTTACTTGGAAAAGCAAATTATCCACAACATCAAAAGGGTCACAAGACACTGCCAACGTGTTTAGTCTCATTCAGATTGATAACACATCAATCATTTCATTTCACAGAATAGATTTGATTAAGAATTTGCTGTTTTGTGTTGTTTTTTAGCAATAAAAAGTTATCATAATAGCAGTTGTTTAATATACATTAGTTCTTTTATCACAATTCTTAGTTTTAGGGTCAGGCTTGCATTAGTAATTATGCAAATCATGGTTAAATATATAGCAATGTTTGGTCCTGGGTTTTAAAACTGTAACTTTTGGTGAATACTTAGAAGAGCTACTAAAAGTAGTTTTCAAGTTTGGCTGTAAAATTAACGTTGTACCCTCACCAACTAACGAATCGGGTACATATTGCTAGAATTGGGTTGAATTGGGTTGGACCCCCCCCTCCCACAACTGTCAATTTCCTGTGTTATTGATTCAACAAAATATAGTAAATATTTCTGAGCTTTTGCCTTGTTTTGGCATGTTAGTTGTCTTCAGATCCATGATGAGAATCTTCCCTTATGTCATTTTACCTTGACTTACTTACAATAAATACAAACATATAATATATAAAACATATAAAACGAAGAGGACAGGAAAAAGTGAGCACCTAGTGACAACAGTTTTTGTTTTCTTTTTTTATGGCAGTTTATTTACTTCGTCAACAAGGTAAAATCGATTATGATATGCTGTTTTACTTAAATGCAAAGTACGTAATCCTTTAACATCTGAGTTAAGAACTGCAGAGGGGCCTTAAGGGGATAATATCTTCAGTATCACTACAGTTGTTGACTACAGTCACCTTTTCTTACGTCCTCACTACGTTCTCCAAGTATCTTTCCATTAACCTTCGGATGTTTTCCAATAAGGTCAAATAAAAGTACTTTTAAAAGTTTTTCTAACTGATTGCTTCCACTTTGATTTGGAGACCTGAGAACTGTTCACAGAATCATTCAACTCTCAGTCTTCCCAAGATTTCCTCCTTTCTCTTCCTTGTGTTTTTGTCCCGAAACCAGGCACATCCCCATCCTTATGGCAGTCAGAGCAAAAGCATCCTCTGGGAGCATCTCCTTGTGTGTTTAAGCAGCAGAGACTCCACTAATGGCTGCCTCCACCGATACACAGTCTGTGCAGTCAGACGAGGACACTGAGTAGAAGAGAAAGACGGCTTCCATTAGGATCTAATTTAATATGAATACTTGAAAGTCTACAGCTGTAGTCAGAATCTCATTGATCAACTTCATAAGCGTCAGCAGAATGTAATTAAAATGCAATCATTCAGATAAGCTGTTCTAAGAGGAAACATCATCATATGAATAAAACTTATACATTTGTTCCATTTGTCCTCTGATAAAATATTTGTGACCCTCAGCAGGGTTACATTTCATATGTTGGATGAAATGGTCTCCTCACTTGTTACTTTTTATGAGCAGCTGAGGTATTGCGTAAAGCAAGGATGACTCATGCCACCTGGTGGACAGATGCCGTCATTACAGCTTAATTTGTGTTTGCTTCTAATGACTTTTCTAAATATTTCCCAAATAATATACAATGTAAATACATTTCAGTTTAATCAATGTCGATAAGAATATGTAATGGTAATGTGGTAATGTGTTCTCACTGTTTATCTGCTTTGTTTTAGCAGCAGGAGGAAGTATCAGGATTATTAGAATAAGACAAGCCAAACATCAGAAAGCCACAAAATGATTTAATGCTTTTTCCAAAGGAGGAAAGACTTATACTGAAAGCTTGATTGATTAAAAGCAAGACTGTGGCCTTCACACAATCCTGAGAGTCCTAACTTGTTTTGGAGAAGAGTCCTCTATAAGCCCGAAGAAAGACACGACCAGTAACCAGTTTTCATGTCATATGAGGAAAAAAGAAAAACACTGAATTGCATGAAAGAGATTTAAAGGCAAAGAAAAAGGTGACCAAGAGACTCCAAGCAATGCTGGCTCTTGGGCAGATGTTACGGAGTCCCATCAGCTGCAGGTGGAGCACCCGTCAGACCTGCAGATGAATTTCAGGAGCCGGCATAACCCAAAGACCGTTGGTGTAGCTGCCGCACAGAGAAACATCAGTCTTCTTGCCTGTGCATGACATGTGCTGCTTGCCTCAAGTATGAGGTCAGTACTTCCATCTGGATGAGTTCCATCCACATCACTGGCCTCCACCTTTGCACCTATTTAGCTGAAGAGGCCACCCACTCAGAGGGCATCAGAGGACCTATGCTGATAAAGATGGAGCCGCTTGAGTCTCACAACTCTGAACATTAATCAGTCATAAGTAAAAAATAACTGAAACATGATAAGGATGTAATAAAAGCGGCGGAATGCCTCATGGAAAAGCAATGTACATGAACTTATGCAGAGTTTATATAAAAGCACTATCGAACATGCACTGCAGAAAAAAGTGTGAAATTAGAATTTGTTGGTTTGAATTAATGAGATGAAAATCAAATGTAAGTATATAAAAGGCAGGTATGAGTAGTCTCATCCTTACACTAATGGAAGTGTTGCTTGACCCAAACATAATACACCTCCAGGAGATGCAAATATCACAAACGGGATGTTCATTCAGATGGAGAAAAGCCTTTTTTATATATTGTTTGGAGTTCACTGATTGCACAGGTTGTGTGTTAATGGAAGGTTTCTTCACACTAGCTAAAGTACGACTCATCCATCATTAAAACATGGAAATAGTGTTTGACGACACCAAAGGAGATAAACACAACCCATCTAAAAAACACACAGTGGTAGTAGGCCCATGGTATGGGGTGTGTTTAGCTCGATCTGGATACATTAAAATAATAATCAGATCCCTCATTTTTAATAACAAAATTCCAGGATATATAACTAAGATCTATATTTTAACGAATGTGAGTTATGCAGTGAGAAAAACATCTTACAGCATACAAGTGGCTACAGAAAGGAGAATGAATTCATGTTTATTAGGGTGGCTAAAGAGTACTAATCTTCATCTAAAATACTGAAGGCAAGAATCTATACAATATTAGCAAAGATCACTTTACTTAAATCGCCCTGCAAGAGTTGTTCTCGATGTGGAGAAGCAGCGACTCCACTCCAGATGACTGAGAAACTCAAGACACCCGGAGACAAAGGGGACATTCATAGAAATGTTTTTGGAGAGAAAACATGAAATTATGTTTCCTAATTCTGTTTCCATCTATTGATTTATAGTACAGGGTTATGGCTATGGCAAAGCATAACATTTAAAACAGGATTTTTTATTGCAAATAAGAGCACAATTAACAGCAAATCCACAAGTCATTAAGCTGATATAGCAAGTAGCTGTGTTTCATTTAGATACTCTCTCCCAATGTTATTTCCTAAATTCTCAAAAGATTCGCAAAAGAAAAAAAACTTTGATCTGAGGTTTTCTGTTTTAAAACCCAGAGAGAATCTATTATGACTAACAGGAAGCTACTGTACATGCATTTTGCATGTGCTGGGAGCTAGAAAAATAAATAGAAACAAACATAAGCAGTGAGTGGAAGTTAGCCAGGTGTTGCAAAACCAAGGCAAAAACTTTTAAAGTGTACTAAAGGCCCACCAGTAGGGGAGTCATTACTGCTGAACTGTGACATAAATTCAAAATCAAGCATAATAAAACTTTTAAGTTCAGTATTTTTACTCTTCTTTTCAAACGCGTTATATAAGATGCTGATTTCGGTCACATTCGTGCAGAGAGAAAACGTCCGAGGGTTCACACAATAACACCACCAAAATAAAAAGTCCAAAACAAAACCACCTTTGCAATAAATTTAATGAATAGGTAGATTTACAAAAACAAAACAGGAAACAATTACACAAACAATACAAATAATATGCTTAAATATATCAATATATATTAATTCAATTGGTAAATAATATTTAAATATCTGTTGCAGTTTCCAATCTTACATCACAGCTGGCAGCAACATACATGAGCGCAACAAAGGGTGACCCGTGCGGTACATTTCAGTGGTCGGATTAGCGTGTCAGGTAGTTTGGATAGACGAAGGCAAAAGTTACCGAACCCAGATTCTCCTGAGCTTCCTGGTCTTGAGGGGAAAAGAACCCAATAAGTCATGATCTAAACCTGCATGTAAAGTTTGGAAGAACTGGCAGAAGAAGTGCAGATGCACTAGAAAGAGTGAAGCCGTGAGTGCTGCTGAAAGAAGCTGAATAGGAAAAGAAACTGTGTTTTTTTTTATTGTAAGAGATGAAAACTAAATATAAAGCTGGTTAAGTCACTGATATCGTTTATTCTGTGCATCTTTCCTCCTTCGCTTTGTCGCAGCAGGGAAATACTCGTGAGGCTGAATGTGGTTTGCTTTGCATCGGCTTTGGTTAGACAAAGCCTGCATGTGATGTGTTTTTTCTTATGGATGGCAGTGTGTATAATGCACTGAGATTATAGGCCGTGTAGGGAATCCAGATGTGTTCACATCTGGTCCCAGCTTTGCAGTTATCTTTGTCAAAAGTCCTTTACAACATTTTGACCCGTTTTATTCCCATCCTGGCCGTTCATACACTATCAGATCAATAATGCAAACTACTTAAGTTGCTGCATGTGCTATGTGTTAACCATGCTAATTCCAAGCGGTATCGTGGAGAAAGGTCTGAAAAACGACACCTTACTGTATTTAAGCTGAGGGAAATAAAGGCACAGAGGTGCATTGTATTTCAAACACACTCTGGTGGCTGTTAAAGGACTCAAGCAGGTTGTTGTTAAGAGTGCAACACAATTGCCCTACATATGATAAAATTTATTATATATATATATATATTATTTTTAGAATAAGCTACATTACATCTAAAAAGTCTCAAAAACTCTTAAAAAGCTGTCTATATAAGAAGTAATATTAGCATCTCTCTCTGGTTATTGCACAGAGGTGAAGTGGCACCCATGACAACATGTTATACAAAAGTACTGTGGTGCAGTTAGCTTTGGAAGGACCACATTGTAAATGCATTCAGGCTCAGTGTTCATCTAGCTTTGTTTAACTATCTGCGAACCTCTTTTATTAACGAGTAGGTTTACATCTGAATACTGAGACTGTATCGTGATCGGATCCCAGTCCGGACAGACGTACAAAGAGGAACGTTTTCGGTTTTCTCTGGCTTTAGACCTCGTTTCCACAAAATGTGTATTTGGTCCAAAATACTGTTTGAAATACGGACAATTTCCCCTAGTGTTCAAAGTGAGGAAGGGCTATCCCTTTTCTATGGCTGAACTTCACTTTAACATTCATTTTTTCCCCAACATAAGTTGGAAACGCCTGGCCAGCCTGGTTTTAATTTTAATAAACAATATGAACCACTGTTAAAGCATTCGGCTTGTTAAACAACTTCTAATCATTTAGATATGAATGTTACTGAAGTGCAACTGCTTTATCCTGTTTGTCACAATGTCCACATTCCTGCTCTCCCATTGAATGTTCAAATATTTTAACATATTTGAGGCAAATTATAAAGGACAAAAAAAATAGGACAGGTGGAGTTTTGTACATGTACTGAAAACTGAGAAGATTCCTACAGAAATGAAGGTGCTTCTAGTTGTTTTAAGGTAGTTAAATATGTGGAAGATATTGTTTTAGATTCAATTTGTTCCAAAGTTCATTCATACAGTGGAGAGAAGATTCTGCCTTTGTTTGCTTTTTTAAATGCATCATCATTTAAATGTAGAGGTCCCCAAGTCCAGTCCCTGAGATCTACCAGCTGAATTCCCTCTTCTGCATGTCATCCCGCTCTGCAGAGGCCTGCTAACAAGCTGTTGTTAGAGAAGAGTTACAGGGTGGTAGCGCTCGATAACCGAACTTGGGCAGCCCTGGTTTAGGTTTTTTTTTGCACCCTATCGGTCCTTATTGAGCAAAAAGAAAGGAAGTAATAGCAGTCCAGTCTTTTTAATTTCTCCTTTCACTTCTAAGCTGGATTTCTGTCATAGTAGTTCCATGTGCATACTCCAGAAAAATGGAGAAACAAACTTTCCTATGGCGCAAGTGGATGCATTTCCACATGGTGAACACTAGGAGAGATAGTGTGTAAATTAGAGATAAACCATGCATAGAAGAAAACAAAGTGTTATGTATCAATCACCTGCTGTTTGGCATGTACACAAATATGTCATCACAGCATAAAAACATGACCACAACAAAGTTTAGTTAAGCACAAATAAAATGTGTTGATGGGAAATTACAAGAGGCTACCAGACAAGATAAACAAAGCATAAAAGGGGGCACAATAGTAACATGATTGACATTAGAAAGACTTTCCTTTCCTCTGTTATACCAATATGCTAAAAAATATATCTGTGCCAAAGTGTGTACTCAGAACAAGTCCACTGTAGTCAGTATCACATGACTATGAGCAGTGCAGATGGCAACACAATGAATTCACTGATATGTAAATGGGAAAGCAAATAACATCAAAATACCTGCAGCAATAACAAAATGTAAAAAAAAAATCCTTTGTCATATTAAAACTGTCATTTTAAAATGAAAAGGATCGTTTTGTTCCTCGGTAGAAAAGTTGCAGTAGTACTCATCTTGGTTCACCGATGTGCACGAGGTATGGTGGCTTCAATACAGCAATAACATACGCTGCTTTGTACATCGTGGAGAACAAACACCACGGTTTTGTTCCATACATATACTGTTTTCCTTAACTTTTGCATAAGGTAACTAAACAGATGCAGCTTTTGATATTAAGAGCATACCACATTCATGTCTACTGAGTGGGACGATGGTTTCGATCAGGATAATAAAGAATCATTTTGAATTTGATATACTTTCAGACAGAAGAAAAAGAAAAATCTAACTTTTTTTAAAAAGATTTCTTACAGACTGACTACACTGGAAGTGACCTGGGGAACACTCTGCTGCCTTATCTGGTTAGACGCTTCTTCCCCCGTTGATGACGTTTCCTCCTGGAGGAGCGATGTGAATAGAGTCAAGGATGGGCCGCAGTATCTGTCCGAACGGTCTGGAGATGAGACCAAAAACATACAAATTGATATTTTATGGTGAATCAAAGTGTTTAGGATTCTTTTACAACACAGTCATGTTGTTATAAACCAGCAGAAGGGGGCTCGGATTGCCTTTAGAGAACTAAAACAGACACAGTGAGGTAGTTATGGTGCCTTAAAGGTGCAGTGTGTAATAAAATTAAAAGCTAATAATACAAAAAAATTACTTAGTGGTTCTAAGTTCTTCACTAAAATAACTTTTTTATATATATTTTTTTTTAATTAATTATTTACATTGAGCCTATACACAAGGCAGCTGCCATATTTGTGCCACTATTTATACTACGGTGTCTCTGAATGGATAAATGTCCACAATGTCTCTGAATTGAGACGCAGCCAAAATATTTATGTCTGGAAGAATTGTGGCCACGCGGGCCACCATCCACTCACAACTATTTGGCATTTGCAATAATGCTATACCCTTGTTTACCACTAGGTGGCAGTGATTCTTACATAATATACCTTTAACATGTGTGATTGTTTATATGCACTGGAACACAGTCACCATGTTCAGAGAAGCTGAATGGTTTTTGTTCCCATTTATTCTTGACTCGTAGCATCCATGAAATAAAAAAAGTCAGATTCAGGTATAATAAATCAAAACTGACTTTTTCCACTATGTCAGCCTTGCATGAGGAAAGAGAAGGCTGCATCTATCTGTGTGCTTTAAGAAAAAGGCTTTAGTAGATTTACACTTGCATCAAAGATTTACTGAAAAACATCCTAATACTGTTGCCCACACAAGCCCTTTTGCACACAGCCTGCATCTGCACAAAAAATATGCTGTTGTTATGCAATCGTTTGCCTTTTCTTGTTCATACAGTCTGAATAAAAGGCAGCAGAGCACAGTGTTGATGTGTTCTTTCAAACTGCACGACCGTGTTGAGAATCCAAGACATGACAACGGTATCGCTGATTGGTTTGGTTGGACCTGTGTTTTCTACTGTGTTGCTCTATCGTTCAGACAAACCCACTAGTCGGTGTCGTTCCTGTGGTGACCTCTACGATCAGGTCAAAGGTCCATCATCTCCATGACCCCCATTCTGCCTTGTGAAAAAAGGCTACGGCCTTTCACTGAGTGGTGATCTCCTCCCCACTGGTTGAGGCCTCTCTGGGATGTTCTTCTCTACCCAGTTGTGTAACTAAGCTGCCACAAACTAATCTGTCTAATCAACAAAATAGCCTGGCATTCTAAAAGCTGAGAAATTTAGCAAAACTGTGACAAAAACCTTTCTTCTGGAATGTTAAGACTCAATTTCAGCTTTTAATGTTAAGTAAGAAGAGATGCAGACTGTTCTCTCAAAACAGCAACACTTACTTTACTCAGTTCCTAAAAGATTAATGAGTGTCATTATAAAGAAAGATGGTGGAAGATAATGTTAACCCCCTTATGTGACCACTGAGCAAATTTTTTTATTTGCACAAATACTTCAGGAATTACAGCTACAAATGTGTGGTGACCCCCTGAATCTTGCCTGTGATTGGACGGTCATAGTGCCGGGGACCTGCATTCTACCATAATAAAAACTAAATGGGTGAAAAGATCCATTTTTTTGCTTTCTGGAGGTTTTTGAACTGTTAAAATAGGTTGTACGGTTCTGACGTTATGATCATATGAAGTGCGCATGTCACACCCCGTTGGCACTGATAGGTCTGTCATAAGAGGGTTAAACAAACCTTTCATGAATTTTTCCTTATGCTGCCTGCATCAGTTTTTGTCTGTACAGAAGGTGTAAACAATATCTTTGGATTTGAGTCTTTAATATATACAGTTCTCCTTAAATGTATTCATACCTTTCCATTAAAGAAAAAAGCTAAATTTACAACAGTCGCTCAAATAAACAGAGATTTAAAAAGTAATAAAAAATAAGAATGAGCTAAATTGTTATTATTATTATGTAAAATTTGCGCCCTATCATTGCGCTTCCTGTCCTTAGATGCAGGAAAGTCACACTAAATTTACAATCAAACTTGTGTCTTGGTTGTGACTGGCCTTGTGACTAAAACAAAGTTATAAAAGATCACACGAAAACAATCCCACAACTTGTCTGTGACTTAGAGCGTACATGCTTGTTCTGATATACCCTTTACTGTCTTATGCGCTTCTAATTATGACAAAGTGGTTATTTAAATCTAAAAGCAAGAAAAGTAAGACAAAATTACCTGCTGCTCAAATCATCACAGAGTTTCACACTTACGTGGAGAGGATTTCAGATGGAAGGTCAGTAATGTAGGACGGAATAGACCTGCCGGTCAGGAACTGTGCCACCTCGTTGGTGAAAGTGTTGCAGTTGTGCTCAAACAGACGATACCGGTCACCTCTGAGAAAAACAAAACGTCTTTTACAATCTCTCTGCAGAGAGTGGTCAAGGCTGCACAGAGGACGGTGGGACGTAGTCTTTCCACCACCACGGACATCTACGTATCCTGAAGCGAGCCTCCTGCATCATGAAGGACCCCACTCACACCGCACACACACTGTTTGTCCCCCTCCCCTCAGGCAGGAGGCTGC
>JBAMHV010000022.1:6821645-6835487 GCA_037177535.1 Pseudomugil gertrudae
CTACATCACTCACATGTATGGAAGGAAATATGACAACAGACCCCAGGTTAAAAAAAAGTGAAGTTCTCCTTTAAGGCTGTGATCTGCAGGGGACCTGCTTCTGTCTCCAGCCAAACTCAGCCTCAGTCTTCTACAGGGTGTGTCAGAGGGCTAGCCGTTGTAAGGTTCATATACCGGTAGTTAACTTTTTATTTAAAGATAAAGTCCAGTTAAATGTTTAATAAGGGTTCATGATCTCTGTGTCTGCTCGACTTTATGACATAAATGTCATATTCTTCATTAGTCCACCAGCTCCCTTTGTGACCGAGCTCATGTATTTGTATACATTTCCATTAAGAAAAAAGGCATACAAGACAATGAAGAAGAGGAACAGGAAGACACTGCATTGCTTGTATTAAGGAAAGAGAAGTGATCGTTTTCTTCATCAATGCAATGAACTATAGATATTAGCACGGCCGAACCAAAACTTTGTATATAGCAAATTCCTAGTAGTTACTGTAAAAGTACACCAAAACCATGTAGCCAGGTGGAGACGGTGTGCAGAGCTCTGAGACTACTGTGGGGAAAATAGTTTAAACCTGTTCACGCTAAAGTATTTCTAAATAGCCTTTTCAGTGAAATCATGCATTTAAGCTCATCTGGATGATGAACTTTAATAAACTAATATAAGCAATGCAATATTTTTTTACCTCCACTCCCTGAGCTTCCTCTAAAAATATTTGGGGGCATGTGAAACCTACATGTTGCTTTGAGGCTATTTTTTTGGGTTTCCATACAGGCAAAACTATATATTTGCTAAGATTTTAGCATTATTGAAACCATTCTGAGTGCTAAGAAGCATTTCTCTTATGATTTGACTACTCACAGCAGATATCAGCCAGCCATGGTGAAAGCAAACTCCAGTGCATGTAAAGATGAGCTTATCCTGGCTTCCAATCAGAGTTTGTGTTTAACGCAGCTTTGATTTGATCGTGTTTGCAGTCAGCAAGTTATTTAGTGACAGCTGACTTTTAGTTGATGTGGGTTTCTCGAGGGGTAAAAGTAAAAGCTTGTGTTTGTTTATTGGTGAAAAGTGAATCTGTTTTTCCTTCTTTAGGAACACATTTCAGTGAGCCACAACAGCCTGACCACCTTGCACGGAGAACTCTCCAGCTTACCGAACCTGCGGGTAACTGACACACAACCACTGCAAGAAAAGACATGCGAAGTCACACAGCAAGCATGCAAATCTTTTATCAGTGCAGCTGAAGCAGAATCATTCCTGTTGATTGTGGTCCACCGGTTTGTATTTGTGTTTATGTGTGCAGGCGGTGGTAGCCAGAGCCAACAACCTAAAAAACTCTGGAGTCCCGGATGACATCTTTCAGCTTGATGACCTCTCTGTACTGGTATGTAATCATTTTATTTGTTTTATTCTACCCAAAGCACATCAAAATAACATTAACATGGGTCAAATAGTGGGATACTTGAATCTTCCGGGTAACTAACACCTCTCGTTTTCTCCTGTAGGATCTGAGTTACAATCAGCTAACAGAGATCCCCAGGGACCTGGAAAACAGCAGGAACATGCTGGTGCTGAATCTGAGCCACAACAGCATCGATTCCATTCCCAACCAACTGTTCATCAACCTGACAGACCTGCTGTATCTGGACCTGAGCGACAACAAGCTGGACAGCCTGCCGCCCCAGATGAGGCGACTAGTCCACCTGCAGACTCTCATTCTGAACAACAACCCACTGATGCATGCCCAGCTGCGGTAAAAACAAACCGATTACTTCAACACTCTCCTCCAAACACAAGTCAGATACATGTAACTAGATTAGATACTTTTCTGTGTATCGGAGCAGCCAGCTTCCAGCCATGGTGGCACTGCAGACCCTCCATCTGAGGAACACCCAGAGGACCCAGAGCAACATGCCTACCAGTATGGAAGGACTGACACAGCTATCAGGTAACACACACACACACACTACTGTCTGCAACTTACAGTCCTGTTTCTTATCCTCTTCTTCTCCTCTCCGCCTTACAGATGTTGATCTGTCGTGCAATGACCTGACCCGGGTACCAGAGTGCCTCTATTCACTGAGCAGCCTGAAGAGACTCAACCTGAGCAGTAATCAGATTTCTGAGCTCTCCCTGTGTATTGACCAGTGGACCCAGCTGGAGACACTTAACCTGAGTCGCAACCTGCTCACCTCACTGCCTGTAGGTCCACACAGCCACCTTTACGGTCTTTGTTTACCTGAAATTGCATAACTAGAAATATTAAACTATTAAAATCAAAAATAAAATGGCATTTTTCTTTTTTCCTCAGTCTGCCATATGTAAGCTGTCCAAACTAAAGAAGCTGTATGTAAATTCCAATAAACTGGACTTTGACGGGGTTCCTCCAGGGGTCGGCAAACTGTCCAGCCTAACGGAGTTCATGGCTGCCAACAACAACCTGGAACTCATTCCTGAGGGCCTCTGCAGGTGAGCTCGATGTAGACACACAGATCAGGGTGGTAGGAAAGCAACCGCCACATTCAGAAGTTGCATAACAGGACCTGAACATGTGGCTTTGTGTTGTGTTCCAGGTGTGGCAAGCTGAAGAAACTAGTGCTGAATAAAAACCGGCTGGTAACCCTGCCTGAGGCCATCCATTTCCTGACAGACTTGGAGGTATGACACCCTACAGTACAACCAGGGGTTTTTCTGAGCAGAGTTTCTGAATTAATCTGGTGTTTTTTATTAAATAGTTGTGCAAGAAAAATAAAGGAAAACTTGATAAATCTTTATTTTAATTAGAGAAAATAAAAATGACAAAGAAAATGAATAAATGGAATGGTTTTTGGCATGTTTTATCTGTTTTCTGGCTTTAGTTTTAACAATATATTATCTTCTTAAACGTTACATAATACTTTGACAGGAGGAATTGATTTTATCGAGTTGTTTTCAGCCACAGCTGACATTTTGTACAGATTCCCCACACTTCTATCTGAAACAGACGGGAACTGATCGTTTATTCTTTATGTAGATACTAGATGTGCGTGAGAACCCTAATCTGGTGATGCCTCCAAAGCCAGTGGAAAGAGGATCAGAGTGGTACAACATCGACTTCTCGCTACAGAACCAGCTCCGTCTGGCCGGAGCCTCGGCTGCCACTGTCGCAGCTGCAGGAGGAGGTGTGTGAGTTGCATGAGCGAATCCTGTGGACTGAAATATTCATAACGGCTGTCATCCTTTTTTGATTTAAGAGTAGCTTATGGTGAAATATAAATCTGTATATGTGCACTCGTGTCCAGGAGCCAGCCCCAGAGATAATCTGGCGAGGAAGATGAGGCTGAGGAGGAGGAAGGAAAGTTCTCAGGATGATCAGGCAAAGCAGGTCCTGAAAGGCATGAGTGATGTCGCGCAGGAGAAGAAGAACTTAGAGGTGAGGAAACCGATGGAGGAAGTAAAAGAATGATGGTTGTGAAAGATGCAGTCGGAGGTTTCTACTGTACGAGCTTTTATTGGAATCTATTCATATTTAATTCATCTAACCTCGATTCATGAAACTCACATTTATTCATTCATTTAGTGTTTTGTTATAACTTCCCTTTTCCAGTGAAAACAATAGCCCTACTGTTTTCAGATGCCTTATATTAATTATTATTTTATTATGTATTTTATTTTGAAAGCTCCCTTAGGGAAATAGCAGTCCCATCACACCCAGCAGTTCTACTATAATAAAAGAATAAATCCATCTTCAGGTGCTGTAGGAGATCGCAGCTATTCCAGATGGTTCTGGTCTCATAAACAGTGTTGAGAAAACGTCATAATAAAGAGGAAATCTGCCAATTTTGCAGGAAAATGGAGACTTGAAATATGGTGATTTAAAAATCCGACGATGGGACAAGAGTCTGGAGAAGCCCCAGTTGGATTACTCTGAGTTCTTTTTGGAGGATGTTGGACAGGTAGGGAATCAGCATTTTCATTCTTTCTACAAACAGATCAAATGGCCTCAAACACCAGTTGCCTCAGTAAGGGGCACAGGGTACATCCCATATTACTTAGCTGCTGTTGTTTCCCACAGGTTCCCGGTGTGGCAGTGTGGCAGATAGAGAATTTTATCCCAGTACAGGTCGACGAAACTTTCCACGGCAAATTCTACGAGGCAGACTGCTACATTGTCCTCAAGGTAGCGCCAAAAAAAAGAATCTTATCATTTACTAAAACAAAGCGAGTAGCCTACACTCCACCGCTGCTGTGTGTCTCACAAGCCTCGTGCTTACCTCTGGCATTGCAGACCTTCCTGGATGAAAACGGAGCTTTAAACTGGCAGATCTTCTACTGGATTGGTCAGGAAGCCACTCTGGACAAGAAAGCCGGATCTGCAATCCATGCTGTCAATCTGAGAAATTTCTTAGGAGCAGAGTGTAGGACGATTCGGGAGGAGATGGGAGACGAGAGCGAAGAGTTCAGCGCTGTATGTAGAAACACGACGCACTGACACACATCTAGCACGACTTGCAGCAGCCATATTCTGCATCTGCCTTGTCTGCAGGTATTCGACAATGAGATCTCCTACATAGAGGGTGGAACAGCCAGTGGATTTTACACTGTAGAGGACACACATTATCCTGCTCGGTAGGCTGAAATACTGATTCTCATCAGCTTGTTGTTTTTAGAAATATCCCACATTTAGTCTAAGCATCAGAATAAGGTATAACTTGTTGTCTGCATTTTGCAGATTGTACAGAGTCTACGGTAAGAAGAATATCAGGCTGGAGTCTGTGCCTGTGAAGGCCTCTTCGCTTGACCCCCGGTAACTCACACACACACCCATAAAGTAACAAATATACAGCACAAACATAAACTGCTTTGTCTTTTTTTCCACAAGTGTTTATTGTTTTTACATTTATTTCTGTCTAAACAAGCTTTTCTTGTTCTCGGCAGCTATGTGTTCCTGTTGGATACGGGACTGGAAATCTCCATCTGGAGAGGAGCCAACGCTACTCTCAGTGGCACTACAAAAGCAAGGTAACACTAAAGTCAAGTGGAGCTTTTATTCATCAGAGAAGGATTATATTTAACGTAATCGTTTAATCCCTAAAAACAGTAACGATTGCAAACTGTTTGTCTTTTTAAAGGTTGTTTGCAGAAAAGATAAATAAGAATGAACGAAAAGGGAAGGCAGAGATTGTAACCTTAATGCACAGCCAGGAGCCTCCTGGGTTCTGGGAGGTGCTGGGAGGACAACCAGAGGAAATCAAGAAGCACGTACCGGATGACTTCTCTCCCATCAGACCCAAACTGTATAAAGTAAATGTTTTAAAACCTCTGTGCACCAGGGCTGATATCATCATGTACAAATGATTTGTTTAGGATTCAAAATAAAAAAAAAAGTTATTTCATATCCAGTATTTTTATTCTAAACCTCAAGCTAATGTTTCTTTATCCTGCAGGTTGGCCTGGGTCTCGGCTACCTCGAGCTGCCTCAGATTAACTACAAGCTCTCTGTTGAACATAAAGATCACAAGGTCAAACTGGACACCCTTCCAGAGCTCAGACTGGTACGTAGAAAGCATCACTGCTCCTTCCTGTCCTCATCTAAACCATCCGCTTCACATCACATCGCCTCCTTTTTTTATCACGCTACTTAGTTACAGTCTCTGCTGGACACTAAGTGCGTATACATCCTGGACTGCTGGTCGGACGTCTTCATCTGGATCGGTAGGAAGTCTCCGCGTCTCGTCCGAGCTGCCGCCTTGAAACTGGGTCAGGAGATATGCTCCATGCTGCATCGGCCTAAACACGCCTGCGTCACCCGTAACTTGGAAGGCACCGAGAGCCAGGTAACGTCGTCTCTGCAAACGCTGCATCAGCAATCCTTAAGATCTTTTTTTTCCACCTGCGGTTTGTTATGCTGCTTTTTACTCTTCATTCTTCCTCCTCATCAATTTCCGCAGGTGTTTAAATCCAAGTTTAAGAACTGGGATGATGTATTGAAGGTGGACTACACCAGAGCTGCTGAAACAGTTCAACAAAAAGATAACCTACAGGGCAAGGTAAGCGATTCCTGTGTGTTCACATCTGACTCTAAATGCAGCCTGAGCTGCTTCAGGCCATGTTAACAGCCTGTGTATGGTAATATCTCAGGTGAAGAAGGATGCAGAACAGAAAGACCAGATGAAAGCCGACCTCACAGCCCTCTTCCTCCCCAGGCAGCCTCCCATGCCCCTCACTGAGGTAACACACTTACTTCTGTCCTATATTGTTACTGTGTAACGCAGACAAATGGATCCATCTCCTTCCTTCATGTTTAGGCTGAACAACTGATGGAGGAGTGGAATGAGGACCTGGAGGGAATGGAAGGATTTGTTTTGGAGGGAAAGAAGTTTGCCCGCCTTGCTGAGGAGGAGTTTGGACACTTCTTCACCCAGGATTGCTACGTCTTCCTCTGCAGGTACTAACTGTGACATCTGTGAGAGAACTGACTGCCGAACTGTTCTGCTACTGTCGTCGTATTTTAATCTCAATGCTTTCTTTCAGATACTGGGTTCCAGTGGAGTACGAGGAGGAGGAAAAGGAGAAGAAGGGAGGCGAGGGTGGTGAAGGAGGAGGAGAAGAGGAAGAGGAGGACAAACAGCCTGAGGAGGACTTCCAGTGTGTGGTGTATTTCTGGCAGGGCAGGCAGGCTTCCAACATGGGCTGGCTCACCTTCACCTTCTCCCTGCAGAAGAAGTTTGAGAGTCTTTTCCCTGGAAAACTGAAGGCATGGAGACATGAGCAGTTTTTTAAACATCATTACTTTTAATAGTATCATAGATACATGCTTATATAAAGCAACTGAAGCAATATGCAGGAAATCCAGAGTTCAGTCATGCTGTTCTGCTGTTCAGGTGGTGCGTATGACCCAGCAGCAGGAAAACCTTAAGTTCCTGTCTCATTTCAAGAGGAAGTTTATTATCCACAAAGGGAAAAGGAAACAGAAGACGGACTCTGCCCAGCCGTCCCTCTACCATATACGCACCAATGGCAGCGCACTTTGCACCAGGTACGCTTATGCACGTCAGCACTGCTTTTCCTTTTATAGGAGTCTTTTTTTCTTCCTCTTCTTTAAGTATGCAAGTATGAACTATGAAGTTTTACAGATCAGCACAATCATTACAACCTTAGTGGTACAATTCAACAAAATGCACCAAATGAACAGGGACTTAAGTTGTTGCTCAGTTTTCAACACTTTTTATACACATTAACAAAACATTTGTTTTCTAAATGAATGACCCAACGTGATGCATCATCGTGTAAAGTTTCATCATTATTATTTTAAGATCCAGTCACGATAAGATCATTTCTTTTCCACGTGTAAAAGATGTTTACTTCCTTTTTTCCAAATTTAGTCAAGTTCTTGAGGCCTCTTTTTTTTTTCTTCTGGAGTATGTAACTAGTTTCTCTTTAAGTTTCTGAACATGTTTTCCTCCTGCATATCTCCTTAAGGACCATCCAGATTGTAACGGATTCCAGCAATCTGAACTCAGAGTTCTGCTTCATACTCAAGGTATGAACACTTCAAACCTTTACGGTGATGTTTACACAGTTGGTAGGTTTAAATGACACAGCATATGTTACCTGCAGGTGCCGTTTGAGAGCACAGACAATCAGGGCATCGTCTACACCTGGGTGGGCCGAGCTGCTGACCCAGACGAGGCCAAACTGGCCGAGGACATCATGAACACCATGTTTGATGACACTTACAGCAAACAGGTGAGACGTTAAATCCTCTGTTAAGCTTAAGCTAAACACAAGAACATCATGTTTCCAGAGACAGCAAAGTGGTACAAAATGAAAGTAAATACTACAGATGTTACCGTGTGAACCTTTTTTTAAGGTAATTAATGAGGGGGAGGAGCCAGAGAACTTCTTCTGGGTTGGGATTGGTTCTCAGAAAGAGTATGATGAAGATGCAGACTATTTGAAACATGCTCGACTTTTCAGGTGGGTGTCCTTGCTGCTTCACATATCCATTACTTAAAAGTGATAAATGAAACTGTTGGTGATGTCTCGCTCTCATTGCGCCTCAGGTGCTCTAATGAGAAGGGTTATTTCTCCGTGTCGGAGAAGTGTTCCGACTTCTGTCAGGATGACCTGGCTGACGATGACATCATGCTACTAGACAACGGCAAAGAGGTAACTGAGCATGTGATATTATTTAGATCATGTTTGCACTGCCTTGTGATCTGGTGCTCCTTGTTTTGTGCATCTCAGGTGTACATGTGGGTCGGCACTCAGACCAGCCAGGTGGAGATCAAACTTAGTCTCAAAGCCTGCCAGGTGAGTTTAAACCAACACAGCTGTGTATGAGCTACTGATTTTAGTCCTAACCTGTTCTCCTCTTCCTGTCCAGGTTTACATTCAGCACATGCGCTCCAAAGATGCAGAGCACCCGAGGAAACTGCGTCTAGTGAGGAAGGGAAATGAGCCTCACTGCTTCACACGCTGCTTCCACGCCTGGGGAACCTTCAAAACTCCGCCCTCGTAGGCCAAACCCACTGCCTCACGCTCATTAAATCAGTTTGCTGCCATCAAGTTTGTCTTTATCCAGTAAGATGAGATTTTCTCCACCTTTCCCAGCATCACCAGGCTGCCTCTCCACCCTGATCAGCAGCCGTTTGACCAGCAGGTTTCTGTCAATCGGTCAAACAAACCAGGACAGATTTCAGTGTAGAAACAAATCTGTAACTATTAAAATCTGTGGCTGGTACATGCCTGAAAGGCGGCAAAATCACTTTTTCTATAAGTGTTTTTTTTTTTTTAATGCTCTTTAGTAAAATGTTAGCATAATGTGTTGAGATAAAAATAAGTCTGAGGTGCACAGAAGGGAAGATTTTTCCTCAAACATATCAAACTGTTAAGCTGCATTTTCTGAAGAATGTTTATAAATTTATATTTTCATGGTATGGTTTCTTTTTTTTGCTCCATGCGCCTTCATTCAAATGGAGTCTTCCAGTCTGTCGTCGCTGTTCTCATATCTGAACTTTTCCCCTGATCTGAATGCAAGCGATACTGTTGTGGGAGCTCATTTCCACTTTTAACTGGTTCTCGCATAAAGATGCAGTGGACAGATTTTTTTTAAATAACCTTGAGGAAGTGTATTTGGCCAAAGAAATGTCGTAACGGTCAGAGGATCTGTTATAGATGTTTTTACAAGTGCAATCAGGAGAGCCTGGGAGATGCTCAAGTGAAATACTGTATTGTTACAGGCTCAAACATGTCAAGATGTTTATTTTTCTGGAGGAAACTAGAAAATGCTTGTCATAAATTTTCTGTAGCTGTATAAAAAGTTGATGCATGATTAAAATTTTAATTTTTATTTCTGACTTTGAACAAAGCGCATCAACAGGAGGTCATATCAGACTTCTGGTTCAGCTTTAGCAGTCGCAGCATGTGACCTGCATAACGCTCAGGCATCAGTCTAAGCAACATATCCATGTATTCACATATTGGCTGTAATGTGTATTTCTCCGTATATTGTGGAATGAATTTTAAACCTGTTAAGAGTCCTGCACACAATTGTGTGTTTGAATACGTGCACATGCTCCTGATCCACCTGCAGATGCTTTATTTATGTATTTTATATAAAAATTAAATATCACATAGCAGATTTTTATCTGGTCTTCTTTACTCACCATCAGGTTGACTGGAAGCACAAACCAGAGGATGAAGCGTTAGAGTAAATAAATTTTATTAACATTCACAATTCTTCAGTCAGATGCTAAATGACAAACTCCTACATGTGAAACTGAAGGACAAAGTAGAAACCATTTATTTTTAGCTTGAGGGATTAAAAAGCTAAATCGTGCCAAAAAGGATTAATTGTCATTAGAAAGCTAAACCAATAAATCAATATGATTCCTACCTGTTGAGCTACATTAGTTAGTGAGTTTTTTTCATTCTGACTTGGTAGAGCTGCTTTCCAGCTTTGGCTCCAGTATTTTACTAGTCTGCTTTCTGTAACCAACCTGCCTTCTGCAAACGCTTGGATCCTGTTAAACTGTCGACGGGTGGAAATAAAAAGAAAAAATGCAGATAAAAAGCTCAGAATGAACCAATACGCTACACTTTCAGGCTGACTCTGCTTACCTTGCAACCCTTCCCTGAGTCCTGTCAACAGATTTCTGTATGAGATGACAAACAAAATTGGGATTCAAGCTCTACTTCTTACTTTGCAACATCAATTTTTAGAAATAATAGATTTTATGTTAAACGTATTTTCCATGTTTTTAAGCTCAGTGAATCAGATGATTTCTGACTGCAGATCTGATGCTTCCTTCCTGTCAGACCATTACATTTAAATAAAAAAAGTCAGCACCACTTCCCCCCCTCTTCTTTTTTAGCTGGGTCCCTTTTAAGTCACAGTGATTTTTTTCTCTTGTAACACCCCCCCCTCCCCCAAAGAATCTAGTTTCCATTAAAATATTTGACTTTCTCAAAGAGCCATTCAAAACATAACCGATGAGTCTGCGATATGAAACACCTTCATTGTCCCAGTATCCCCCCCCCTCTTCAGCACCTGCAGAGCGGACAGCCAGAGAGCTTCTCACATCCTTATGATGAAGTTATGTTTACTGCCACACAGCCTCAACCCACACAGGATTCAGCTGACCTTTCCCTTCCAACAAGGAACAAGGATGCTACAACAGTAAAAATTCTTTATGTGCTTAGTTTCCCTCAGCACTCTCCTTCAGTCTCTTTGCAGGACTGTTGTGTTGCAATGCAGAAAATCCATCACATCAATGATTCTGCACCCAAAAAGTTCCAGTTCCAGTTGTGCAAAACACATAACACTGAGCTAAGCGTGCCACAGAACTGCGAGGGGGTATAAAACAAGACAATGTAGCAGGTCTTCTGAAGGCCAAGCAGCGAGTAGATGAATGACAGATATATGAATTAAATTCCTGAAATCAGAATCATCATCTCGGAGACCATTCAGGGGTCACGCTGTGCTGTTCAGAGCGTCCATGTGGGAGGCAGCGCCATGTTCTAAAGTGGTTACTGAAGAAGAGTTTGTTCATCCAGCCATGACAAACCGCAGAGGACTTTCCTTCCAGCTTGTGCCAGCATAACAGGAGAGTGGGGGTGGGGGGGGTTATGGCTCCATGGTGAGCTGATGGGAAAAGGTTTGTGGTCCAGCACTGAAATCCAGTCCAATCAGAACCACTCAAACCCCTTTCTGAAAAACAAGAGACATTGTTCTTTGTTTTAATCACTTAGAAAGCAGAATATGAAGTGAAACCAGTGAATAATCTGTATTTATCACAAAAACCACAAGAGGGGAGCAGAGAGTTAAGAAAAAAGGGCTGAAGCTGGGAGACAGATGGGAGAAGGATCAGCTCATCCAGTTTAGGAGCTCTGAGAAAGAGTAATGATTGAAGTAAATAACCACAATAAGGTGTGAAGCACATAATGAGCCAGCTTAAAAATGGCTTCATACTGATAAATGACTCCGAGCTTCTGAGTCGCAACGATAATATTCTGTGGATGGAAATGGTTTGGGTTCCTCTGGCTTCTCAAAGACAGAGAGGAGGGTTTGTAGCAGGAATGCAGCATGCAGACAGAGCCAGTCTTTGAAGTTTACACACACTGAACAAGCTTTATTAGAAACAGGTGTCTGTGTGGGTTTAGCCCCTCTCGCATATCCACTGCTGTTCTGAGCGAGCGTGTGCTCATGCAAACATCCTATATACCACCGTGTGTGTTTGTGTAAGTGCATGAAAAACATTCCTCACCTGTTCAGTTGATGAGGATACCAGCGGAGCGTCCCTCCTCCTCTTTCATGTTCTTCAGATTATTTTCTGCCTCGTCCACGGTTCTGTCGGACAGATGCACAACTTAGTTCTGGTCTTTTAGTGAAAATGAAAAGATGTGCGTGTCCAAACCTACGTTAGGAAATCCCTGACATCCTCCACGGTGAGCTCTCCGGTCGAGTCGAGGGTGAGGTCAGCGAAGCTGAGAGGAGAGTCCAGCGGGGTGTCCAGGATGGGAGAGGACAGCGTACTTAGGGGCTCGGGTGTTTGTCCTGTGAGGGAGAAAACCAGAGTTGTGGGCTGAAGGGTTCCACTGAACCAGCTTTCAATGAGGTCTTAATACTATGTTCATTCTGTAAGTTTATATTACTGACTCCAAAACAAGCTGAATAAATGTGATAAGCCAAACAAAAACCTAATATTTAGCAGCACTGTGAGAACATACATGGTGGACATGAAAGATGATATGAGCCATTTATAAGCCTGACTGAACTCTGGTTGAGACTGAAATATGCATCACACAGTATCAGATATATGCTCACTGGATTTCTGAAGGTTCATGCAAGCTATATGTATAACTAAGCCCTTTTTACATGTCACTAAGAAGCATTTAGACCACTTTCAATGTAACCTAAACAACATGCAGTTTTGTGTGTTTATGAAAGCATGCAACCAGAAGAAGGCGAGGAAAGGAGATAAAGAGTTCCTGTTCTGAATTTAATGCAACATCATCACAGATTACTGGAAACTACAGACACAACACATCATCTTCATCAGATCATCTCAGTTGGAAAAAACTTCTTACATAAACATGTTTGTTCAGCCATTTTTTTTGTCATTTGTACTTTATATTTACTGCTGACAGCAGTAAACATGCGGTCGTGAAACAACAAACAAAAGTGTCATAATTTAGTATACAGCAAACATGAAATCATTACATATTTAAAGCCTAATACTTTAAAATGGTAACACCAAAACAAATCTTTGGAAACGCTGAATAAACTTAGATAATCTCAAAACACTGAGTACCATAAAACTATGCTGTAGCGCCACCTTGTGGTCGATATTTATTGCTGGGAGAGTAATCTTTGCTGTGACTTCATTATTTCACCAAGCATAACCGTAGGATTCACTTTCTTTATCAAATACCTGCACAACAATGATTTTGATCTAATCAGCAAAGGGTAGCATGCCAACACATCAGTGTAGGCATCACTAACTCTGTCCTGTAGGGTTAGAGGTTTCTGTCCTGTAGGGTTAGAGGTTTCTGTCCTGTAGGGTTAGAGGTTTCTGTCCTGTAGGGTTAGAGGTTTCCCTGCTGCCTCACATCTTACACAGATGGTCGTTAAGAGGCTTGTGAAGAACTTCAAGTTTTCATTTAAGTTTCATCACAGTCGAGTGTGATGCAAGAGGGAAAAACCTAAACCAGGAGGTCCAACAGCTTTGAGACGGGCATCCCTGTACTTAATGAGAACACAGCTGGGTTTCTCAGGACATCCTACTGCCTTTTTACAACATCTCTAACTCGTATTGGTATTTGAAACTCAAAGTTCTTTGTGAGTCGGTAAGCAGTCATTCATTTCATTCAGGTGATTTAAAAGTGTGAAAACATCTGAAACATGCTGGGCAGTGGCTCCTGAGGACCACTGGAACAGGGCAAACAATGTAGTAGCTATAAAATAACCGCATTGCCATGTTTTTACAAAAAAAACACCGTATGTGGTTGTTTTTACCACATATTTTCAGATTCACACAAAATTCCAGATTTCTTTAATTTTTTAAATTATTTTTTAAAATCTTAAATTCTTGTTTTTTTCAGGTAATTTAAGTTAAGTTGCTTTCAATTTAATTACATTCAATTTAAATTACATTTTTATTTTACATTTCCATTTTTTATATTCAAAACATACAAACAATAAAACAGTGTTGTATTCCTGCCATTGACAAACATCCATCCATTATCTACCACTTATCCCAGAGCGGGGTCGCGGGCGGGCTGGAGCCAATCCCAGCTGACATCGGGCGAGAGGCAGGGTACACCCTGGACAGGTCGCCAGTCCATCACAGGGC
>JBAMHV010000022.1:6842585-6861765 GCA_037177535.1 Pseudomugil gertrudae
CACTGAAAGATACTGTACTGCTGCAACACTTAAATTTCCCAACATGGGATGAATAAAGTAATTCTATTCTATTCTAAATAAAATTTATTATTATTATTATAAAATAGATTCATCTTAAAATAGTTGCCATGTGAACAACTAGATCAGTTTTTATTTGCATGATGATGCACGCCTTGTCTCCATGTTGATATCCGGCCCTGTGTTTAACAGCCGTTTCAGCAATATGTTCATGTAACTCCCCATGCTGCCACCTCCTCAGTTTCTCTCCCTAAAACAAGCTCCAGTAAATGAGCAGTGACAACATGTATTTTCAAACCGAAGTAAACCGAAGCAAACATTTACTTGAAGACAACCAGGATCCAACTTTACCTCTAAAAATAACCGTACCTACTGGCGAAGAAGTTCCTGAATAAAGAAAGAAACATATCTTGCATTGGCTTTGTGTTTTCAAAGTTTAGAGCACTGCGAGAGCAATTTCACTTGGAGCTAGTTCAAGTAACAACATGGAGATTACTTCAACATGTTTCATAAAGCAGTGATATTGTTTTGCACATTTTTTTGCAGACGAGGCGAGTCAGGTTAGGAGGTTGAGGGAGGTGTAGCTCATGACACATTGTTTTGGTCTACAGGCAGTGCACAGCAGCAAACCTTGCAAGGAAACCATTTAACTTTTTGCCCCTTTTAGCCTACTTTGAGGTAACACTTAGAAATGTGTTGTTCTTTGTGGTTACACACTCCTCCATTTAACTCGTCGGCTGCCAGTCATTGCTGTAGCAGAGATACCAGTGGCTCGTCTTTCAGACCTGTGTAATGTTGAGTTATGGGACTGCAGATGTGGATGGTCGATTTAGTCAGGTGTGCGTCAGTGGGTCTGGACGTCCACTCAGAGAGGACGCATTTTGAGGATGTTTTTATGCATGCACCTGCACGAAATCTCCTTTATATGTAAAGACGCAGCAAAAGCGCAAAACAAGTCTTTGGCAGCCTATAAGTTAAGTGGATATGGTCAGTATACAACATTCATGCCTCAAACAAAAAGCCTGTTGCAGAGAGTGGCTTGCAAACTTAGATGTTTTACTTGCATATCTTTTTAAACACACAAGAGACACCACCCACCCTGCCTGTGTTGTCCTCCACAGGATCTTGTTAATGGCTTTGCAGGGAAATGGACCTGTAATAGGAAATCAAACTGTAACACCAACACAAAAGAACACATTATTGGTCTTATTCAGCATAACTTACTGCAAGAGAGCATAAGACTGGAATAAAAAAAATAGGCAGAACTATCAAAACAGGTTCAGGCAAAGTTTAAAAAGGAACTTGACTGTAGATAATCTGAAAAAAATCTCACTAACAAGAAACACAAACACTAATTTTGCTCATTAAGCAGCTGTGAGTCAAACAGCTCTGGAGTCTGAAACATGCACCAACAATGTGTGGAGTGCGTAGTTGCTCTCTTTGTGTGCATTTCTCACCATATGGGATGGTGGATGACACTGGTTGGTGATTATAAGTGTTGCCGCTGGTAACAGCCCACACAGAATAGCCACCATCATTATGGGAACTGACAAATAGGTTTCCAGAGCGCTCCCACACCAGACTCTCCAGCTGCTGCAAGGCGACACACACACACAACCATCAGTCCAGATCAATCAGGAAAAATCTAAATCCATCACTTATGGTCCATTTCCTAGGCTGAAGAATTTAAAGAAGAAAAACTTCTGGAACTAAACCAAAGCGATTTAACCAAGTACCTGCTTTCCCAGGAACAGCTGCTCAGCATGACTGCTGCTCAGATCCCAAAGGACCACCAAGCCTCTGCTGTAACCAATCAGAATCCTCCCTGGCTGCTGAGGATGTTCCTGAAGAGATTCCACTGGTCCTAAAGATTTCCCACATCTGTAGTCATCAGGCAGACTGGAAGAGGGAAAAAAAAAATCAAACACATATATCGCCACCACTAAAAAGGAATTACTGGACTAGAATCTGGAAAGCCATAAATCACCATCACTTCCAGTAAAAAATACGATGACACAATTGTCCAGTGATAGTTACCATGGAAACAAGGATATTACATTAGATATAAGATTCAGAGCATCTGTGAGCAACTACCCATTTAAAATGTGACTAAACCGCCATAGAAGGCAATATAGAAGGCAAAATATGAGTTATCTGCAATTATGACACTGCAAAAAGCTTCCAGTTCATCTGCATCGAGTGCCCAAAGGCAAGCCTCCAAAATAATTAAAACATGGAGTATGCAAAAGCAGAGCGCAAACCAACTGTAGGAAAGGCTGCTATTCCACAAACGGTGAAATCTAAATAATGCTGGAGCTTATGAGCTATACATTCCTCTGCTGCCTCAGAGGAATGTGGAGAAGGACACACCCTCAAGATGTCAGAGGATTCCCTTAGCCAGGGAAAACTGTGGGACAGGTCAGGAGAGGAAATGGACAAATGGAGAACAAACAAACAACGTTTTCTGGACTCTTTAGAGCAGATGAGGCAGAACTATCACACGCCCACCCAAACACCCAAACAGTAAACGTCAGCCTGACTGCTGCGGTGGAGTTTCACTGAGGAAGATCCTCCGGAAGCACAGAAGCTGAAACATTCCCAACAAAGCATTGCATTGTCTCGGTCTCTCTGTTCCTAAGTATTTTTAGGGAATTGAGCATCCTGCTGCTGAGTCCTGGTGATGAGCCTGTGTTTGCTATGCGTGCGTGCATGGATTAACATGAGTATGTGTCTCTCTGCATGTGCATGCTGGATATTCAGCGGAAACACTTCTCCAACCGGAACACCACATTTTGGCAGCCGGTACAAAGCATCACTGTCTAAAACCTTCCCTTCTCCTTTACACAAACACACGCCTTATCAGAGCTTTCATTATGCCGCGGTTCTGCTCACTTTTCTAAACAAGCCTGGTTAATGAGGGATGGGATACAGCACAAAATATAAAGAAACTAGTTACTAGTATTAAACCTGTGCAGATTTGTCATTTTGCCATCATTCAACGTTGTTATATTTCTTAGACGATTACATTTTGTGCAAACAATTTACGTCTGAACTCTCTTCAGTTTGTTCTAATTTGCTGCTGAGCTGTCACTGACCACCACACTATAAGACTGCTGAATCAATGTTCAGGACAGTGTGGGTGTACATAGATTAGATCTGAATGATGGTTACCAGGCAACAGCAGCAACCAGCCAATCAATTTCTGTACCTATAGTGAGTTAGCCTGAGCTGCATTATCTTCATATAGCCGCACACTTCAGGTTACTATTAAAAAAGTACAGCCACAAAACAACTCACTATGTTTGAGTTTTTGCAGAGTCACCGGTGACAAAGACTACCACGTTTTAGAGGTTTTTAATCCTAAATTTATCTTTTAGGCAACTACTAACAAAAATAAATCAATTTAAAAAGCATCAACATTTAACTTCCCTCAACATCTCAGTTCTGCTCATCTTTATCTTTTATCATCTTCCTATCACAAATAGACTAAAAATTGTATTTAGTAAAAAGCAACAAAGAATATCATTTTTTCTTTTTTATGTGATGCATCTTTATCTCTGATCAGCAAGAAAATAATTAGTTTGTGGACCTTGAACCTGACCCACCTGCTACTAAGGTCAACACGAACATTTGTTTCTGCAGGTGTGTATGTGTGACCTTCTCAGCAGGACACCAGTGAAGGAAACTTGAGTGTAACTAGAGATCAACAATGATTTGTTGCCTTTATGGCTTTGAATTGACACATTTGCAGAAGGTATAAAAACTGGGTATTTTTTTTAATGTTTCATGCATTCATAAACCAATATTTTGTATATTTTTCTTATGCAGCAGTCGTACCTCTGCATGACCCGATCCTGAAGCAACGTCTGGTTGTCCTTCAGCGAGAGGCGGGGCAATTCCAGAAAGTACACTCCCCCTCCTTCTGTTCCCATGCACAGCAAGTCACATGACTTCAGCAACAGGAGGACAGTTACCCGGGTGGCGCTACAACAAAAAATTAAACTCTTAAGCACAGTGACTTAACTTTTTACTTTTTTTTTAAACAATCTGTGAGAAAGCATTTAGAAAGGCAAAAAGCTCAACTTTACAAACATCTGAAAATGGACAGCTTACCTGCAGCTTTCGATGCCTGGTCTTCCTGGGAGACTATAACTCTCCACTTCCTGGAGGGAGACCACACCCTCTTTCTTAGCCCCTCCCACCTCTCTTGGTGGCCCCGCTACCAGTTCCCACAGATGAATCGTGTTGTCATCCAGCAATGACAGAAGACGACCCTGAAAACAAATTAGACATCACACATTCAATGGCCCATAGTTTTGTTTTTTATATTCAAAATAAAATTGGCCTCACCTGACCGGGAAGGAAGTGGATCTGTGTGACAGCTGTGGTATCTTTGTGTAGTCCTGTGAACTCAACACCTGGGGATCCATAGCTGGAAAGCTCCCATCAAGGAAATCCATAACTTGGTAAATATTTGGTATTATGCAATACCAAGAATGGGGAGCAGAATTACATAAACACTTGCATCTTAAGTTAACTAGATTAGTAGGCAGCACCAGAGACACCTGGTCCCAGGTGATGAACCAGACTTTATGAAACATAGATGTAGTGTTGATAATACAAGCACAAAAGTGACTTTGTGTCATTTAATGCAGCAGTTCTCAAACTTTGAGCAACAACCCCCAAAATTGGTTCAGTACCTAATTATCGCAAAAAAACTCCAAAATAAAAGTTTTTCCCAAAGAGTACAACAACACACCTTCAAGATTTCAAAGCACATTAATAATAATTTCTACTAAAAAATTCCTAATTAAATTTATTCTCCAAGTTTACATAAAGTAATTCTGAATCGTTTACATGGAAACATGTTTATTTGCCTTTTCTGCTTTAGGGGTTGGGAAGGGGTTCTGAGTGGACAGATGGAGGACATGACGTAATTAAGTATACCAAAAAGGAAACAAACAAAAACTGTACTTCCTGGTTCTTTTTCTTTTTAGTTAAACTATGGAAAAACAACATAAGTGCCATTTTCAATCGTACACAAACTGGATCGTGAAACCAGGTTCCATGCCCAGCTTCATTTTTTTAAAATATTTCTATATTTAATAAAATTGCAGCCAATAAATTAATCTTGTAAAGTATTCCTTTACTCCGAATGGTAGTATACAGCATAAAAACAAACAGGCAGTTAAATCATTAAAATCACAATAAAAAATTAATTAAAATCACAGTCCTACGTTGGTGAATAAGTGCTGATCTGCGTGCACATATTTGAACAGTTTTCCAATTACGTACCCAGCATGACTAAATATTACCATGACAGCACTAAAAGGTGTGCATACACACACACACACACAATCCTTTTGTATTAAATAGAAACTGAACCAAATGAAACTGGGTGGACAGAGTGTTAAAAACTTGGAGCTGTAACTAGAAGACATGTGGTTTAGATGCAAGAGGAGGAGAAATTAAAGCTTTATAACAAAGCTCATGGCAATTATCTACACCAGATGACGCAGATGCCCAAAACCACCACAGTGTATGTTTGTGAGTGAGTGTGTAATCAACAGTCTTCACAGGCCCTCCCCCCTTTGTTAGACAAGTAACTAAAGCATAGTTGAAAAAATAACGACCACTCTCAGCAACAGTGCCAACATGTGCACAACTGAGCTAAAGTGGGCTAAGTTGTGAATTAACACCCACTGTAAGTTACACGTTCAGAGTACTGACACACTTAAAACACAGTGCTTACATAAGCCTGTAGGAATGTGGATTAAAAATGCAGGAAAATGAGAGGAAAGCGAGGGAGTTATTGTGTTTACAGCCATCTTTTTATTTTCATCATCTTCTAGTTTGCATTTGATCAGAGAAAAAACAACATGAATGTATCCATATTTTCCCCACATAACCTATTCAAACTCCATCTTTCCATCAGTTATTTCTGTGAAATTGTTAGAAAGACCACAGATCCAGCTAATTAACATTCTCCAGTGTTTTAACCTTCACTTCCCACTATCTTCATACACTTCTCTATTCTGAGTAAAAGGGGCCCAATAAAGTCTGGAGGAGATCAACAAATCTTCAGCATCTCCCTTATTAATTCCTCTGTTCTTGCTTCCTTTTCCACCTTCTCTCCTCCCTGACTGAAGAGGTGGAGGGGGTGCACTCCTCTTCCTCCTCCTTTCAATTTAAATCCCCCCTTATTCAGTCCCTCATAGTGCTGATCCCCTGGAGACCAAGCTGAGTGTTATACGAGCATTCCTGAGTGTTGTCATTTCCTGTCCCTGAGTTTTATTCACTACAACAACACATGCCTCAGACAGCTGGAAGCCGGGGTGTGAGGGTAACGTTCATTTATGGGTCATGCACAGCAGGTCCAGATGAATGTTGCTCTGAAACAAGTGATTACTATTCTACAAGTTTTAAGCTGTTTTTTTTTTAAAAACATTTTGCCGAAAGGAAACCTGGTTACACAAAGGAGCTGTATATAATAGTAACAGCTTTAAGCAGGTATTGATGAGCCATTAAAACAGCTAGATTGGTCAAATGGGTCTGCAGATGACAGTTGGGCTGGTATAGGCCAATAAACTCCACAGAGCAGTTTTTTTTTAAAGGAATCGCTGCAACTTATTTCTGTTTTACAACAACATCATCATCCACTACCTCCGGCATTCATTTAGCATTCTCATCCTGGTCATTTTTGCCAGCCGGCATGCAGACAGACATACATATATAAGCGTCTATGCATTTAGTGACAACACCCAAATAAAGTGAGTACTTTAGCATAGCTGCGTTAGCATAGCCAGGATGCACGTCAGGTCAGAAAGGTCCATAGAGGCTCGATTTGCACTATGTAGAGTCTAACAACATACCCAACCTAACGCAGATGCTGTGCATAAACCAGCCTCAACAAGCATCTCTGCAGCAAATAGCAAAGTGCTAGCATTGACAAAAACAAAATTTAAGCACTTCAAAGACAGATGTGAGAAATCTGACATGACATCAGAGAAAAAAAACCAGCAGTGTAATGAAGATCAGACAGACTGGGAGCAGATGGACAGCTGTGGTTTGTGTGCATATTCCAGAGATGTCATGATGGTCAAAGCTCATTCAGCAGAAATTCATCACCCCCTCATGCCCCTCAGGGCATTTTGAGACTGGTTAAAAAAAAGCTGTCAGCACATAGAGGGGAAAAAAGACCACTAATGACTGTTTAAGACAGTTTCAGGGCTTTGGTTCTGTTGAACCTCTCAGACAAACTTGACTGAGATAGTCTCCAATGTCAAACTGCCATCTTCACAGCTCTATAAAAATGCCTGACAGTCATCAGGGCTATTGTGAAGTAGAGATTTTTTATTGCCATTGAGAAAAACTTGAAAGGCAATCCTCTCACATCTGATACACTTCCTGAAGTTGGTGTGAAACGACAGCTGGTAGAGGATTTCCCAGCTATGATGATGTCAGCACCTTCTCACAAGAGACTGATGCCGTCCCCTTTTCATGAGCGCCTCATTAAAAGTATGCCTGGATTAAGCCCCCCTCCCCCAAAAAGGGGTTTCTCATTAGTCAGTATTACAAGTTTAGACCAGCGATCACATGTATGCATGTTCAGGTTTGTCAGTGCTCTTCTAATCTACAAGGAATCAGGAAATTTGAACCTCACGGCTGGCAAGAAGACCAGGATGGGAATTCAAAGTAATCTTGGAAACATTAAACATTGTTTTTCACTCAATGAGGGGAGAAAACAGCAACAGACACATTAGAAAAATGGCTTTTGTGGAAATGTACCAGCAGTATAAACAGCATCCTTTCATCTAGATTGTATATGTAATGTTTAGCATGCTGACCATTCCAACTTTTCCCATTGGGCACAAATCCCAACACACAGCTGATTCAAAGGTCATCTGTATTCAAGTATGAGGTCATACAGTTTAATTAAAAATGTTCGGAGAATCCACCAAAATTCAGACAGACCTTCATTAAAGTAAATTGCTCCATCTGAAGTTGTTTAACTTGTCAGAGATGATGAAAAAGTAAAAAATAAACTTAACAGGCTGCTCAAAGATGTCAAAATGCTGATCTACATGTTCTGTGATTTGTTGCACTGCTCACAAGGTTGTGCATATTCAATAAAACATAAAATGCATGCAATTGGAGCCTACAGTAACTCATATTCACCAAATCACGTCTCTTCCTCACACACACACACACACACACACACACACACACACACGAGCACAAATGCCTGGTGATGCAGAGGGAGCGTTAGTGAGGATAAAGCGATTTCACGGTCTGAATACAGACAAACAGAAGGCATTGTCCTCCATTCGGACACACACCCAACACAACCTCTAACACACAGATAAATGCAGCAGAAGATTGGAATGGACAGGAAGGACGGACAGACCACCTGACCAAAGAATGAATGTCTGAGTTGATCAAACAGAAAGATAGTTCATGCTAAAAAAAAAGAAAAAGGGTCGAAATGCTAATAAAGTTAATAAAATGCTAAATTATTTAAATAAATATTTGCATAAAATTGTAAGCAATTGTCTCCGATTTCCTCTGCTCCCAAGCACAAACAGTAACAGAACTCCTCAGATGTCAAGACAACAAAACAAGCCAAACAACTCCACCCATCCACTAGATAAACAATCCCACCTCGTCCCTCCTCGTCCCTCAGCATTAGCACCTCTTCACCTACCTAACAACAGACATCAAGCTAATTTGTGGAATTAGCTGGGACGACAGTGCTTTTGGAAACACTGGTGAATTTAATTATACTAAAAGCAAATGTGCAAAATGGAAGCAAAGGGAAAATAAAAAGCTACTGGTACGGACCTGAAATGAACCAAACACACTACATGCTGACAACCACAATAACTGTATACCATACACTTACACACTTATCCTGTCTGTAGCCACAGTATACTTTCTAGTTGTTCCAGTGCTATAAATAAAAATAATTTATTCCCAAATTTGTTTGTGTGTTCTACATTCAGTTCTGCACATTATCCTTCCATGAACTTATTTTATCAGCCACTACATTCTCACCAACACTTCACAAAGAATTGATGCAGCGTTTCACTGTTCTTACGGCTGTGTAGCTTGTTTTGTTTGATTTTTCCCCCCTCTTTCTTAAAAATAACCTCGTAGCTACAGCTTAACTTCTGGGGGGAGATTTGATCCTGATCAAATTAATGGAGATAAAATAACATGAGAAAATTACACAACATTTAATCTTACAAGTGATTCCAGTTTCTGATCTTTGTTTGGGTTTTACTTTACGACACCAGATGTTTAATGCACGCTCTTAGTTTCAAACCAACACATACCACAGTGTATAACTCTGGATCAGGGCCAATCAGAGATAAGACACACACCTTCTCTAGACCAAGCCCAGATAAGTACACAAGAGTACACCCAGGCATTCAGAACGAGATGCCAACAGCCCTAAACATACTGGTGAAATGTTTTATATACAACTGTAATAAATAAAAAAAAACTCTCTCGTGCAAAGAAAATGTTTGTTTTGAGTTAAGGATTTCTTTTCAGGTCATGTGATGGACATGAGGGGAAATAATCCTAATCTGATAGATCAGGTTATGACAGGAGCTGCCACGTGTTAAAAAAATGTAATGAAATAAAAGCTGAACTGAGTAGCTGTAGCCACTTATTGACCTTAGAGTTACTCAGTCCATTACTGGATTTTTATTCTCATCTCTGGTCAAACACGACTCATACATTTTAATTCTTTTTGCATTATTTAGATGCAGTTTATGTTTAAAATGTTAAATTTAATTATTGCACAATTTGCCAGGATCACTGGAACAGGTTGGCTTGTATGAGGAAAACGTTAGCATACAAATGTGAAAAACATGGTAAACACGGCACTGTGGAATTTGCCGACAACGTGTTCATGCAAAGGGAAACGCTTTTCTCCATTGGACAATTTTCACACATCTCAAATTATCACTGGATGGCGAAAGTACAGCAGGACACAGTAAGTGAGGGCTAACCAAACTGTAAATGTGACTACAACATCTTTAATCACTTTCATTTTACTTCACAGATCTGCGCCCTTTCAATCCCTCGGCAAGACAACTTCGATTTGTCAGTTCAGATAAATGTTTTTCACATGCCTCAGCTCTCCCATTCAACAGTCCGTCTATTCGGTCCAACTTGGTGAGACCGCAATCCTTTTATTCAGATAATCAGACCTCTCCAACTAGATGCCAAATATGTGTGTGTCCGTTGTTTTGGGGTTGGAAGCCGACATAGAACAAAAGCAAGAATGGTGAGTGTGAGGGATGAGAGTTCGGAGATGTGAGATGGAGGATTTTAAAGGTCCTGCCACTCTTCTAGAATATCAATGAGGGGTGTGTTTCAGACAGGGGACCAAGTGACCGAGACACAAAAAACATACAAACTGACACAGAGAGAGAGAGAAAAGAGAGAGCAAACTATACCAACATATAAATGGTGGAAAGTGGGGAAAATAAAAGTAGTATAAGTAGAATGACTCATTTCTGAAATGCATAAAGCAATTTCCTGCAGACAGCTGCAGAGGAAAGAAATGACTGAACAACCAACATGCATGATGTGATCAGATGGTACATGCTATTCTAGACCACCAGGGCAAAGTTTATGTTTTACCTAATCTCCAACAGGATGCGTATTAGCCCAATATAAACCACATCCAGCCACATTCTGTATACAAGTATTTTGTAAAAGTAAACGTTAACCCAGTGATTTGGAATAAGGGTGCATTCACACCAGCATGACCCCAGAGACTCTGCTTCATGATTCGGTGGAGAATGCCACCGTCTTAGTGTCTTACCTGGGTTGCTTTCACACCAAATCGCCTAGACAGCGTTGTAGTTACAAAAACTGCTTACTAGGGGTGATATTCCCCACAACAATTACTGAACAAAAACAAGCAATAAAGCAACAATACATATTTGAAAACTTGTACTTTTTTTTTTACTTTAATGTAAAAACTGTATCATGTTTGAACACAAATCTGTCAAATATAAGCAGCAGAGGCAGCATGCATGTTATGCATAAAAGACAGACTAACATGTTTGGCATCACTTCTTTTCTTTGGATTACTGGATGATCCGTTTTCACTCTGCAAGCAAATCACATCAGTTTTGGCCTGCAAGTGCTTCATTGGTCTGCAGCAGAGTGCAAAATGAGTGTTCACAAAATGCTTTGTGCATAAATATATTATTTTTCATGAGAGGACAGTAGACATTATCTACTGCATTCTAACTCAAGGACACAAAGTATTAAGTATTATCAAATAACCATAAAATGCAAGTTGTGGCCAAAACACTCAACTCTGAGGAATACACTTCCTCCAGAACAGATTTGTTCTTTGTCTTTATTGTAAAACCTAAACACTGTTATTTATCTTATTCACACAGTCAAGCATCATTTGTCTCCATTATTTCACAGTATTGCACATGTCTGAATGGAGATACCTTTTAAAATGGCTGAAACAACATATTCCACTGCAGCTTCTATCTAAAACTAATTAAGCACTATAAAGTCTGATTAAGCACAATCCCACTGGTTCTGCTATGAACTAATGAATAATGAAAGAGCAGAATTATGAGAAAGTCACAATACATGAACAAATTTGCAACAATTTTACAAATTGCACCTTTTAAATTCCAGCCTGCAGAATTTACATGGACCCAAAACTTAAAATGAGCCAATTAAAATGGTAAATCCTTGAAGAGTAAAGAAATTGGTATCCAACTATTTACAATCTGTAATGTGGCCACTAGATAGTACTAAATGCACAATCACATTATTAGCTATTCTTGAGGGGAAATGCAGGTAAAAGCTGTTTGCTGCAGTACAACTGGAAGAGAAATACACATACGGAGTAAGCCAATGCATCACAAAGTATTGCTTATTTCAAACCTTCAAACCAGTTAAAAGATACAAACTGGAGTTAAAACAGTTTCAGTGGCAGAGGTCTCAGTACTGGACCACTGTAGACATAGAAAAGAGGCGTGAAGATCGCAAACACGTGCATATTAATTACCTGCCGTTTAATATTTAATCTACTCTGCTCTTCCATTCATTGTTGATCTAACAAAACTAGAGTTGAAATTCTGCTGTCAGAGAAGCAGTGAGGTGTTTTTTTTTTTTATCTTAAATGGTAAATACCTCTCTATTCTACAAGAACTATAAAGAATTTTCACCCAAAAATTTTACTGTAACTAAATAGCCATAAAGCTCATAGGCAGACATGTCTGTTTTAATTCCCCCTACAAAGTTTTAACATAAATATGTGTTTATTTAGTCATTGCTGCAGTAGATATTTTAATAAATTATAAGAATGAGTATTAAAAAAGAAGAGTGACTGTAATAATCATAATTTTGATCTTAATTAAAATAATAAAGGTGGGGATATAATTGACTAATTACACAACATTAAACATGTAAAACTTTTTTACATTTTCTGACCTTGGCCGTGATGAGTCTCTTATTTGGAGCTGAGAAACTTGGCAACCCTATATAGTGCGAAAGTCCATGACTCATAGTTTGAATGCAAACATGGCCCTAAAACTTTAACAAAAAGCAAACAATGAAACTAGAAACATGACCTAACAGACAAAAACAAACAAACTAGTTCCATTTACAGAAAAATACATTTCTTCATCTGCACCAATCTAAAGCATTTAAGTTAATAAGACAAACCAAACTAGCGTGAAAACAAAATGTTTGTGTGACCTAACAGGATGTCAGACAGACAGGGAGCGCTGTCAGCTGGAGCACACACAGATCAAAGCTCTACTGCAAGCGTGCGTAACTATTGGCTCATTTTCTGACTGCTGCATGGCCGATACCAAAGCTGTATGGTCACCACGTAGCTGTTAGCAAGAAACAGATCAACCATACCAGAATTGAAGCTCATGAGAAGAGCATGTACAGCAAAAAGAGCACGTTCATATGAGAACAGTATTTTCTGACATTTTGGCCATTAACTGATTTACATTTTAACTCTGATGTGCTGAGCTGCAGAGTTTCAAAATCCACCAGGCTGCAAGCCCTGCTCATCATAGGCAACTGTGCTGGTCGTCTTGGAAACCATTTCAAAGCTCCCTTTATTAAGACTAGACTCAGCAACAAAGCTCTTACTCACCCAATTTACACAGACATGCACGCACACACACACAGGGAGGTTAACCCAGGGTAGCACAGCAAGCATTCCAGGACAGAACACAGACCCCTCAAGAACCCCCCCTCCACCACCACACATGATCGGTCCACACACACACACACACACCAAGAAGAGAAAATAAAAAACTCATCACCACATTGTCCCCCTCCCTCTGCTGAGCCCCAGTTTGTGGTCAAAGCAGAAAGTCTGAGTGCAATATGACTCTGCCTTTATAAACACAGAGAGGAGGAGAAAAGAAGAGTGGGAGTGAGTAACAAGTGAGGTTGAAAGAGCACACACATGAGGAAGAACAAGGAGGAAGGAGGAGATGTTCTCTGTGCCAAGGCTCTCGCTAAACAAGCATCTTTTCCATATTTAACAAGTCAATAACATCCGCATCCAAACCACCCATCCAGCACTAGAAGCAGGAAGTGTGTACGCAGGTATCTTCAGGTCAAAGCCAAGTCAGCGAGTCTGTCAGATCAGCAGGGATTGTGGACACAATCGGAAGTAATCGAATCTGGATTTTTAAACCTCTTCAAATCAGAAAATGATGGATCAATTGAGAGAAAAGTGATTAGTAGTGTTTAATTTTCCTCTACAGGAAATCCTCAAATTGACTTTTTAGGTCATAATTACATTACAATAATGTTTTGGACTCTTTGTTGGCAAAACCAGATGTCAATGATTAAATAGTTCTTATAATCATCTTTTTTTAAATCATGACAGATTTTAAAAATGTAAACAATAAAAAAATGGCTTCACCCAAGCCAACTATGCATTTTAGCCAATGACATAATACCCCTGCATTTGTTTACACAATCATGTTATGCATCTTTAAATTCAATGTATTCTTTTATTCCTTCTCCTTATGCATTTGTATAATTTTTCTCCAGAACATTTCTATGCAACAAATCCTTGAACGTCTGCAGCTGGGACTTTGTTCAAACAGCATGTCACTAGTGAGTTTGGGAGGTTACGGCAATAATTTACAAGAAATGTAAAGAAGTTTCTCCTCCCTCTCGCTATTAAACTCCCTTGTCTTCGCTGCCTGTTTATCTCCATCTCTTGCTGCCTTCATTTCTTCCTCCAGCCGTCCCTCTCTGGGGTGCAGTGCCTGGTACCACCAGCCTTCCTCTCTCACTCTCTTAAAGCTACATCTCAAAGAGTCGATTCTTCGGCAGTATGCATCTGCACATAGCGCAAACAGGCAGCGCTCCATTGCTCTGAGTACATATTTGGATCAGAACTGCCCCATTTGTGGCAGTAAACACACTAACTTCTCTTTGCTGACTTACGAGACAGACATGAGGCGTGACCCAAACAAATGCTTTTAATAAGCACTTAAAAAAATAAAAGCTTCTCATTTTTAGACACTGGTTTTAGCTGATCCTGTGCAATATGAAGGCACTACTTAATTTTACAAGTGTGGCTGCGACAGTGACAGAGCTGGTTGCTGCAGAGATAACAGACAACAACTCAGTGTTGCCTCCAAACTGCTGAAATTTCTGACACGACACCCTGAGCCAAATTATAGTTTTGTTGCAATGCATCTCCCGAGCCAAACCAACTTATTCTTGTTACAGCCTCACTCAGTGCTCCAACTGAACCCAGCAATACCTCTGCTAGAGTTAAGAGGTAAGGAACCCCACTGACCGCACACACAGTAATGCATTTATGGTATTCTGAGCCTCAGAGGAGAAAAAGATCCACTTAACAGTGTTTAAATTATGTTGTAAGGATGTTTGTTTTTCAGATTTAGTGACAAAGTCAGAAAGAAATGCAATCATTTTGCAGACGATAAACAAATCATGATCCTTTTTAACCCCAATTAGATGGAAAGCGAGTAAAGGATGTTTATAACTCATATCATTGCTGTAAACAAGCAGACTAATGTCCACGGCTAATAGATAAAACTAAAAACTGCTTAACAATGTGACTTTTTAACGGAGTGTTTAATCAGTCTTCACTTCACCTCGCTGATGCAGACAGTGAAACTTCCCGCTGAGACCGAGAGCTCACACAGCAACCTAGGGCTCTACCAATCTGATGTTATATAAACAGTTCTGCTGCAATCACAGCTGATCAGGATTTCCTTGACGTTCACAGAACACAATGAGGCACCATCAGACCCTCTGAGCGCATCAGTGCTGCCACAGAAAAGAAGGTGGGAAATACAGAACATAGCTTATAACTTAGATTAAAAATAAAATGGAGTGGTTCTCATCCCTCAACCTGCCTGTCATAAAAAAATTTGTCAAATAAAAGTGCCACAGATGTATGAACACACACTTCTGCCACAAGCAACTGGAAACAGCATAGTAGCTGCATTGCAGAGCTGATGTAGAGATAACAGAGGCACTTCAAACGATGCAAACTGACAGCAGAGGAAGGAAAGCAGTCTCTGTGCCATGTCGGGGGTTTTTCTTAGATAGTTTCAGCCCTGTAAGCTTTAACCAGTGGCCAAGTCAATATGACCTCAAAAACACATTTCTTTTTTCATGGAAGTACTTCTGGTTTGCTTGTCATGCTGTTTTTACTCTAATGAATTTGACTTTATAAACTTTATAAAAAATTGTCATCATCCAGCTGGGGGAGGACACTAAACCAAGAGCAAATTCTGCTCCAAACAGAAGCTCACCAGTGATGAAGGATACATTTTAATGGCTCCCGACTTTGTGCCAGTGGCCATAAGTTGCAGCTTGGGGTCAAATGCCAAAGCACTGGGTTGATGGGGGAACCCATGCTCAACAGTCTAGAGGGAAAACAAAGAAAAACAGGGGAGATTAACAGACGACCAAAGGAATAAGACAGGTTAAATGCTCAGATTTATTTTTCAGACATTCAGCTTTGTCTGTACAGACATCTCAGAGACAGCACTCCCTTAATAAAGTCAAAGAAAAGTTTTTTAAAAGCGCTGAATGGCAGCAACACAGCTTTACTACAATGCTTTGCAGGCCTTGTTAAATGGGATTAACATAAATTCACATCTTTCACTGCAGCTCAAGTCAGTAAACAGAGAGGCTATGTGGATGGCATGAAACAGCTTTTAAAAAGACAGAGCTCATAAATTTTCTGCGCCCCTGGTCAGACTTTAACCCAAAACTAGAAACCGGTAACTTAACTTGGAACTCAGATATGTGGGAGTAAAATAAAACATAGAAAAATAAATTGTGTCTCTTTAAAGTGCCAGTCTGAGTCCATACACATCAAAGTACGCCTTCTGTGGACAGACTACCCCTGTGACAGTCGTGGTAGCTGCTGTTAAACAGTTTAAAAATGTGTGTTGTTCCAACAAAGCAAACAATCCAAGGACTTTAGACATGATGCACCATTCTCCCAACCTGAATATAAACATCTATGGTGTCTCACCAACCACACTACACAGACATGCACTGTGGGGGTGCCGGTAAAGACATTTTGTTTCGATCAACTGATACTCAGTTTACAGTCTTACAACACACAAAAAGCTTCTGGTTCTCTTACCTGAAAAGTCAACAACTTTTCAGGTACTTTAAATCATTACATTTATTACACGCTCTGAGAAAAGCAAGCAGAAAGGTATTAAAGTCGCATCTCCACTGGCTAGTCTGGATTAAAGTGATGGTTTTATTCTCCCACAAACAGGGGAGATCTCTGGAGCTTTTCTCACTGCTGTTCATACATGCAATTACCAGCAGGGGATTCTCTGCAGGAGAGGTGTTTGCCCTGCTGGACATATTCAAAATGATATATGCATGCATAGGATGCATGGCAGGATACTGTTTTAATGAAGCAGAATATTTGTTCACAGCACATTAAGCTACTTCATGACCAACATTATTAGCAAGAATAAATCCGTTTTGTTCGATGCATGTTGATTGTAGATTGCTAGACACTTTTCCAGGAATTCTTTCATGTTCTCGAATGATAAATGTTCCCTACCATTTCAGAAAAGTATGTTTGAATGATTAAATAAGGAAGAATGTGCACTAATGCTTTTACTGATAGGCTAATGTATTTGTGTCATCCTCTATGCTTGATAAGTAAACTCTTTCGACATCAGATGTTTGTACAGTCCTGCAGTCTGGTATGCTTTGGGTGACAGTGGTAACAGTGGCCTCATCTAAGTGGAGTTCAAGGTTACAATGCAAAAAGAAAAAGTTAAATCTTTTAAAATAAAAAGTCCAAAAAAGTTCATCATAAAAAAAACATACCCTGCATTAACTTTATTAAGGGCTTCTGCTGCCTTATAGTACTCCACAAGTTTAGTAACAGTGGTCAAGGTGACACAGCCTAATATGTCTATGCCTGGTGGTCTTAAATATATTTTGGCTTTACAAAAAAGTTATTTAAAAAAAGCAAACATCTTCAAATATAGTATCTTTAAGGCTTATTATAGATGATGAGATTCATACTTGTGTGGACGTGATGCCGGGGTTTAATATTGTGAAAGCTGATACTCCCAAAGAAAGCCATGTCTGACAGGCCTAATGAAAAGAAGCGTCACAATCTTAATCAATGGATCAATGGTTACTCACAGAAGCATCAAATAGCTGAAATAGCCTATATCTTAAATTAAGCTCCTTAATCTGAAGTCTTCTAATACCCCACAGTGACATAATCATTTGTGAACAGATAATCACAGGAGAATGACTTTACAAAAGATAAGTTTCTTTAATTGTTTCTGTTGTTCACTTTGATCACAGGCCCGTGAAAAGCGCGGAACACCCCCTAAACACATCAACAAAGCGCCATGCACATAAACCCATCACACCAGCAGCCCATCGCAGCTAATTTACACAATTACGTGGTCGACCAGGACAGAAACTGTAAAGAGACAAGTAGCCAGGTTGGCTGCTGAGTGTCCGCTTCATATCTGCTCGTGTTTCTAGAAAAATGCTCGTTCAGTTTCTTGTTTTTTTTGGGGGGGAGCGGCAGAAAGGGAGGAAACCCCTTCTCCGCTCCCGTCCTGACCCGTTACTTTACCTTGTTGAAGGCGAAAAGCTCCTGCTTTATCTTCTCCCTCTGCGGGTCGGTGCCTTGCCGACGAAACCTAAACTTCATCATCTTCAAGTTGGGTAAAGGGGTAAGATAGGGGCGGGTGGGACGGAGAGGAAAACGCGGAGATAAGAAGCCGGAGTTATCGGCTGCAGAGGAGGCGACTCAGCGCAGGCGGACGATGCTAAGCTAGCTAATGAACTAGCCCATGCAGGCTGAAAGCGGGGCTACAGCTGTAGCTGCTACGACTGCGTTGACGGGTCTCTCCTCTCTCTTCTCTCTCTCTCTGGTGCTGTTTAGGTCGTGGTGGGCTTGACCACAGCCCCCCTCTCCTTCTCATTTCACACCACACGAACCCCGTAATTATTAACCAATCAGAGGGAAGGATTCTGCGAGAACCGCCCATACAGCCCAGCGCTCCGAAAAGGGGGGCTTGTTTTTAACTATTGGACACACCGATTAAACGCGACTCCTATAAACACCCAGTAACAGTGACAAACGGCATTTTACTTACAAAAAATGAAACGCCAACGGAATAACTAGCCAATAAGAGTTAATTAAACAGAGCAGCCCAATTGTTCAACGGATATTGTAACATTTAAACAATTTATTACAGAAGCAGTGCATATAAAATAATCCTTTCACCCCGTCATTTTGTCTTAAATTTTTTTTACCCCCACCTGACAGGCGTTTATCGTTAATTACCTGCTAATTTATTATCAAATTAGTTTTATTTTAAGCACAAGTGCAGGATCTTCTAAAAAAATTCCTATTTTTGCATTATTTTCTGCCATTGGCAACATTTTTGTAAATGTTGGTGACCCTTTTTGTTTGAAACTGATAACCACTGCCTTTAATAAGGGATCATAATGAAAACGGTCATGTACACCTTTATTAATACACATTAATCATGTGCATAAGGTATTTACAAAATATGAATTGTATAAATAAATACAAACTTAGTGCAAACTTTTGGTTGGCGAGGCTTTAAACTAGATATAT
>JBAMHV010000022.1:6861865-6875046 GCA_037177535.1 Pseudomugil gertrudae
ATATGTTGGTATTTTGTACTACATTTGTTTAAGATGACAATATTAATTCAGTTTGATGGGGGCCATAACCTTCCTGTCTATATGGACATGCAGCTTTATAAAAACAAGGACACATTTATATGTGGTTTATTAGGATGATCTTGTATGTAGGTCCAAATCTAAGAAAATTAATGTACTGTGACATGTTTGTTAGGCAACACACACATTTCTGTGTATGAAGCAGGAACACCACTAGAAATCATTCCAGGCAAAAAGTCAAACTACTGAATAAGACAGTGAGTCAAGTCTGACTCAGTTATTCCTGAAAATGCATCATCATGACAACTTGATGAGTATTTTGATAAAAAATAACTGTCAGTAAATAGACTGAGACTTGTTGGTTTCATGTATTAGGTCATTATACGTGTTCTACTTCTCAAGAGCATTAAAATTACATATCAAAATTTCATTAAAAAAAACAGAGGTAGAAACAGTGCATTTATCAGGCTTAAAAATGTTATTTATGCGTGAATCCATGCGTGAAGTGAGCTAAAGTAGGGTAATTTCACTTGGTGGCAGGGTGAGTCTCTTTTCTCGGAGTGACAGCATGTTTTCCATGTGCATGGCAATGACTCGGCACAGCTCCAAGCCCTAGAAAAAACACAAACACACAAATATTAAACAAAATGAAATCTCAGATAAGTTTAAGTCTTTGAGGGAAACAGTGTTTACCGCTTTTAAATCATAATGAGAACAGAAAGTGTACAAATGACGGTTATCAAAAGTTTACATACCACAGGTTTTAATACTGTGTGTCACCCCTTTTAACACCAGTGACAGCTTGGAGTCTTTTGTGGTAGTTGTGGATAAGGCTCTTTATTTTGTCCAGTGATAAAGCTGCAAATTCTTCGTGACAAAAAGCGCAGTTCCTGTAAATTATTGGGCTGTCCTGTATGAACTGCACACTGAGATTTCCCAGAGTGGCTCAATATTATTGTGGTCAGGAGGCTGAGATGGCCACTCCAGAAGCTTCACTTTATGCTGCTGTAGCCAATGACTGTGTTTTAGATCATTATCATGTTAGAATATCCAAGTACATCCAATGTGCAGCTTCCAGGCTGATGAGTGTACATTTTCCTCCAGTATTGTTTGATACCATGCTGCATTCATCTTGCAATCAAGTTTGACCAAGTGTCCCATGCCTTTGTAGCTCACACATTCACAAAACATCAGCGATCCACCTTCATGTTTCATAGCAGGAATGGTGCAGCTTTCATTCTTCGCCTTGTTGACTCCTCTCCAAATGTAACGTTCATGGTTGTGGCCAAAAAGTTCCATGTTGGTCTCATCCCTCCAAAAGATTGTGTTCAAGAAGTGTTGCAGCGTGTCTCTGTGCTGTTTGGCGTGTTGTAAGTGTGATTTTTTTGGTGGGCGGGGATTCATATAGTAATGGCTTTTTTCTGGTACTATAGTTGCATAATTTACTAGTTTTTGCTCCTTCTAAATGTCTATAATGTGTCTTTCTCACGTACACACACACACACACATACACACACCTGCTCCAGCTGTAGCTGTGTGATTCGCTGGTTGAGAAGGTCTCCAATCATGATCTCCACATAGGGGTAACTGGAGCCTGAAGTTGGTCTTTGGGTGCGAGTTGACTGGACTTCCTTGAGGGGAAAACGCACCATGGCCTCCTGTACAAACACAGACACATACACAAATAAACATGCTCATAAGTATAAAAACTTAAAGAAAATTAATACAAACAGCACAGTTTTAAGCACTTCAGGTATGCCTTTCTAATAATGCACAAAAAATAACCATGGGCCTACAGAATACACCTTAACCAGCAGAGGGAGCCAAATGTATCAATAGTAACTGATTAAAGTAACCGATAAATAGATCATTTATTTGCAATCCCAAACTGATCAAGCAGGGATAAAATAAGCACATTTCATGTTGCCTCATGAGTCAGGCTGCCTGCAAACATTTATGGGACTTAAAGCCTAGTCTGAATGTAAGAGTTAGCATTACGCACGTGCGTATCTTTGTTAAGAAAGTGGAGCCCGTTCAGATTAACAGCCAGGATGCAGGGGGCGGAAATGGAGGGAGAGCTGGAACTCTGGATGTAGAAGAAGGAGGAGCCAAACATGGGGAAGGCACTCACCAGGCCTGGACATAAAATGCATAAAAAAGCACAGCAACCCATCATTACCAAATGATGCTCAAAGAAGATTTAACCAATGTATTTTTTTATTTCAAACTACATTAAAGTTTTTTTCTGTTTGCTCCGTCAGTTTTTGTAATATTTCTGGAACTGAGGGAGCATAAAAATGAGAGCTAATCAAAACTGATGAATAAGTGTTGGACATACTGAATACTCCCTTATATTCAAATTCTTTTTTACATACATGCAAACATCAAGAAAGAGCTGCTATTTTACCAAGGAACTGTGCACGAGCCTGGTGCGGGTTTAACGGCTGGATCTGCTGCATGTGCTGCGTTGCCATGTTCAGCCAATGCTGTGAGCCCTGCTTGCTGTAGAACTGCGGGGGGACACACTCCTGCACCTCATGCCTAAACACATATAAAAAGCATGCTATGAGTAACTTACGACAAAGTTTACACAAACTGAAAGCAGAACAAGTTTAATTTAACTCAAGGTATGTACACATTTATGCAAAATAAAAAAAATAAAAATGGTGGGACAGTAAAGATTTTACCACAAAACATTTGAAACGCTGGTTTTGGGGATACCAAACAAAGTTTTTCTTTTTCCTCTCACTGTTCTCCACATGATTTCTTTGGGTCACAGCTTTTGTTATTGTTGTTGAAAAATCACTGAGCCTCCCTGAAAAAATGTGCTATCTGAAGGCACTACAAGTTACGGTACTCTAAGGTCTTATTAAAATGTTTTGTTTTCATGATACCATCATAAAAACAGAAATGAGCTTTGCAAAGAGCCCGGACAAGACCCCATACCAACATAGAGACTACCTCTTAAACTCGTACCCTGAGAATAGCCAGTATGCTTCTCATCATCTTTGGTCCAGAGCACACAGCATCCGCCATTGAGCATTGATTTATTCTGACCACAAAATGCCTTGAGCCCATATTAGTTTCTCCTGGACAAAGTTGGCATGAGGCTACCTTTTAACATGCTAAAGTCTGGCGGTTTGGGCAGTTATATCAACTGTTCATATGTCAATGTCCAGGTGTATCTGTCTTATTGAGCAAATATGACATGAAGGTTTATTTTTGGCCTGAAACAAAATTGTAAAAGAAACATTGGACAATGTTTACATGGTGGGCAGGTAGACGGTGTCCTTGGCACGGTGCTGTAGCGCTGTCAGCCTGGCAATCTGCTGCAGATGTTGTTCGCTGATCTGTCCCTGAGGTACAACACTCAGCAAGGCCTTCAGATAATCTGGCAACACCTGAAAAAGAAAGAGTAACAAAGTCTTCATCTGGGATTGGGGAAACAACATCTACACAACAAGAATATGAGCCAGCATTCCTGCATTGCTACTGCAGTATGAAGGCTGACAACTGTGGAGATAAGCTTTACCTGGTTATAGTGCATAGTGACATACAGCTCATTGTCAAGTTTAAGAGCCAAACTCCAGATAACTCTTCTGAACCAGAGACTGTAGTTGGCATCCACCGGCTCTGCCTCCGTAGCAATGTCCAGGATGTACTCACGCTTGTTGAGGGGGCGCACATTCTGACCTATACAGGGAAGGAGTTCAGTTACTGTATCATCTATTTATATACTGTGTATTGCTCTGTCTTGTATAACAACACGCTGATATAAAATTGTGTAGAAAACCTTGTACCAAATTTTGTTGAAGCTCTCCGTTACCTTTGTGTGTGACCAAAAAAACTGCATATTCATCCAACGCCTCTGACCTCTGCAGGCCCATCTCGAAGCAAAGCTCTTCAATGACATCCAGAGCGATCTGAGATGAAGAAAACAATGCTGAAGTCATCTGCCATAAACCCAGCATCTTCAGTATATACACCATGTCAGTTTCTGCTATTTATTGCCAGGTTTGGATGTCTTTAAGCTACTACGACTTGCACTTACAGAGCATGTCTTGATTTTCAAGTGCCTTTCGATCCCACCTGGAAGCAGGAACAGCTGTCTCTTGGAGCTCCGCCCAGCCTGAACAAAGACAACCAATCGGGGAACAATCAGACATCGGCAAGCAGCTGTTACTGGCAGCCGTTATTCATCTGATAAGCAAAGTCTCATTTAAATGTGACAAATGTTACAAGAACAAGGATCACTGAGGCTGACATAGGATCATCATTAAACACACAAATCTGATTTGTTTGTTTTTTTGAGAGTGAATAAAACTAGAAAAGACCTCAAACAACCATTTTTGGCTCTGATTCTGCAGTCATATGAAGTCAGCCTGAGATAGATTTAGCAGATTTAAAGACTAATGTCTCAGAGCGATGGAGAAAAGCCAGGCGGTGCATTTATTCTAGCTTGGCTTCATAGTTCAGGTCTGTTGAAGGTAAATCAAACAGTTGCAGCTGCTTGGGTTCTCACAGACCAAGAAAGTGGGTCATATCACCACAGCTCTGAGGTCTCCACACTGCTTCTAGAACTTTCTGAGCTGGTTCACTTTCTGACCCCAGAATTAGAAATAAAAGGAGAATCAGCTTCATGGGTTTATGCATTAAACACACAGTATGTGCATAAAACAGTTTCTTGTTTCTTTTCAATCAAACTTTCCTGTTTGCAGTTACACTTGATTGATAAAATCAAGTTTAGCAGCCTGGGTTGATGATGTTCACTGTAGTGTTTCTTTTATTTCTTCCCTTTGTTTCTTTTTATTATTTACCAACATGTTGTTTAATACATGTTGTGCCCTCAGTGAAATCGTTCTTGAATAAGGCCATATGGATAAATGCACTTTCCCTCACACTGTTGGAAAGACGATCTTTTTGTGGGAATTTATACTATAATATGTGCAGGGAATGGATTTTTTTATGCAATAAACCTCTTGTATTTACATAGGGTTTTCCTATTGCATACACACCATTAGTATCAGAAAATATCAGTTTCTGTAGAACCATGTTGTTTCTGAGTACATGAACTCTTGTAAGTAATATAGTCTAAATCTACTTTTTATTTAAGTTAACTTGAAGTTGTTTTGATGAGATCCTCTGAAATATCCTTTTTAAATTGAATGAGTTTGGGTAAAATGTTATTTTCTATCTTTATTTTGTTCAATAAAAATAATTTGATGTCACATCATATGTTTTGAGTTTATTTGCTGATATTTAAAAAAATGATCATCATGATTCTTCCTTACCATTAAAGTGTTAAATCTCAACATTTGATAACAAATCTGTTCATGCTATATTACGTCTTTATAGGCAACTAGATATTTTAACACACTGAAATTAACCAGTTTATTTTTCTTTTTAGCTTGTGTGTATATTTTTACCTGTCTCCTGACATATCTGATACTAAGAGGGCTACATAAGTGAATTAGAAACTAACCAGCATAGCTTTGAGCTCCATGCCGTTAGGATACTGCATACGTCCACCATATTGGAAAGTTCTCCTCAGATTCTGCTCACATGCCTTGGCAATACCTGTAGGTTCAGAGCAGTGGGTTGTAGACATATGGCTGTAATCAGGCTGGTGATGAGAGATGATGAATGACAGTTCACGCTTGGTGGTTCATTGAAGGGAATATTGTGTACCTTGGTATGGCATCCCAGGAATGTCGCAGGCTTCCTGCAGAAACTTGAGCAGAAATGGCTTCATGACGTCAGAGCAGCGATGGAAAGCAGTGAGGATGTACAGCAGCCTCCACCCTCTCTGGCAGCTGTCTCTGCACAAAGCATATAACGACATAGTACAACCTCTCCATTATCCACCTGTTGACCTACTTCTTTCAGAAGTGGGAGCCTTACGGTTTGGAGCTGGTGTTGGAAGTGACTTGCTTCATCACTTGACAGAAAGCTTCATCCTTAATCAGACCATGGTCACCACTTAACTAGACGATGAATACATGCAAGTATTAAAGCTTATTTAGAGTTTATTTATGTATAGATTTTAGGCTCATGTGTGTGTACCTTAAGTATAGTGGTGACCAGGTCCTGCTCAGTCTGGCCTTTCAGCGGGAAGTCTCCCATGAACTTCATTATAGCTAAACGAGACAAATTAATTACCAAGTTACCTATAGGTGTTGTCAAATTAGATGTTTGTGACTCTTTTGTTATTGTTTTTTTGGCATATTGACCATTTTTATAGGTAAAAAAAAACATTTAGTTCAGCATGTAAACTAATGTTGTTGTCACTGACTTGCTCCCTACTTTTCTATTCTTTCCTGTTAAATTCTGTTTATCTTCTCAACACTCCACTCTTACCTAAAAAGATGTCAGCAGCTACTCTGTTCATCCCGCTGTCTGAGAAATCAATCAGAGACTCCTGGAGTGGAGACTGGAGAAAAAAAGACAGGACATGAGTTTATCGATTTAGAGAAAAAAACGTGTATATGTGGAAATATGATGTATAAGTGAATGGGAGTCCATATTAAGTATGATCATCTTCATTCTGCAACACAGCTAAAACATTCTTAATCCAGACTCATTTCTGTACATGTTGGCTTTTTTAAAATATTTCCTGGATTTTGGATGCTTTTTATTTAATTCTGTCAAGATGATCCCACACTTCTGCTATAATGCTGAGTGGAATCTGAGCAAGATTCATCACACCATAAGACCTATTGTCACAGAGTTTCAGGCTGGTTCCTTTGGCTTGACAACCATCTTTTCATAGAGACATTTCTGATGAGCTGTCAATGAACAGTTGATGAGTCAAGTGAGAGTCCAGATGCAAATTTCAGCTCCCGTGTCAGGTCATTCATGGACTTTTTCCTATGTCTTTAGGACATCAATTTCAGATACTGTCTATATGTTGTATATCGTTTTGATAAAGTATACTCTGAAAAATATGTGTCTGGCTTACAGCTAATAGCTGTTTGGAAATCACTTAATGCATAAAACAAAATTTTGTCTGTCGGACTGTCATTTTTTAATAAAAAATGCAAATATTTTTATCTATGACAGATTGCGTTTTCTTATTTTATGATAAATGGTCTTTCATGTGTAGACACAACACTAGTTCATCCCCTGAGTTAGGTGCCTTTTTATGCTTGAATGACTCAAGTCGTGGAAAGAACAATGTTTTTAAAAAATCCCTATAAAATGGTCACAACTACAGTACTGTAAAAATCATTAACCAAAAGAAAATGCAGTAAGAGGAGGTTTTAGAGATATAAACACAGAGAAATTAGTTTAGTTTTAAATCAACACATTAGTATCACCTTCGTGAATTTGATCATATCTGCAGGATCCCTGCCCTCCTTCCCTTTTTTGGCTTTCTGATCACTGTAGGAGAATATAAACAGTTCTGAATAAATACACACAGATTCCAACATTTTGTTTTTTTTAGGAGCATTAGTATGAAAGAGCATCTGACTGACCTCTTGTTCTTCTGTGCTTCTCTGTAGTATTTCTTGGCAAACTCAGTCATGTGATATTGTCCGCTTTGCACAGGCACATCTTCCACGTCAACACTGAAGTTATCCCCATACATCTTATTTACCACCTGATACAAACCCATACAATGAAAAGCTAAACAACAAATGCCTCTTACACAAGATCAAGACATTCCATGTGTGCTACATAAACAGTGGCTAATAACATAGTTAAGTGGTATTATTTATTCTGGACTCGTCCTTTAACATATAATTTAGACACTTAAGTATCACTGTTGCACAGTAGTTGGGAAACTGCAGCTGAGTAGACAAAATCTGAATTAGCACCTCTGTTGAGAGGTCGAGTTCATGAGCAGCGACAGCTGAGCCCATTGCCACGGCAACAGCAGCTGAAGCAGCAACTCGTCCCTGTCGGTCCCGAGGCTCCACACGTTCTGGAGGCAGAACTAAAAAGTCTGGAGCAGCTACAGGATGGATGTAATCGCCAGGAAACACTCCAGACTTTCCATAGACAGCCCCAAACCGCCAGCCTATTTAAGCACAGAAAAAAACAACACATAACAACAGATATGTTGCATCAGCTTGAGGCTTAGTGTAAGTCTTTCATAATAAGTAAAAAAGACATGTTTCATGTCATGCATCTGGTAAATCTATTTAAAATGCAGTTAATCTATTAAAGTACCACTTTGACAGTTTTTAATCCCTTTAAAAACTAATTCGTTCATCAGAAGGATGCATTTAAAAAAATCCATTCATGATCTTAAAAAGGCTTTGCAATGAATTTTCACCTTTTCCCAGATGTAGTTAATAACTACTTATCATGCTAATAACCCTCGCTCACATCTCCCCCACTAAGCAGCTGAGCTTCGCTGTTCTTTTGCCCTCCTCAGACCTTCTAAAAATGGGGTAAATTACCCTCGTGTGTTCAATCTGAGTTTCCCTTAAAATGAGGAGAAATTATGAAAGATTATATGCAAGTGGAAGTATCAGAATGACTAGCTATGTTTGTGTAAAGCATTTTTTAATAATCAAATGTCCATTCAAAATAAAAAATCATCACGTGAACAGCTCAGCATATTCAATTGGCCTTGATATGAATACATTTTTGCATGAAACACTAAAAAAGTTGAGAATTATCCATAGTCTCAATGCTCAAAAAGGTTGGAACAAATATTTGTATACGTGCAGGTATTTGATAAAACAGAAGAAGCTGGAATCAAACTAGACATTGTACATATCAAAAGTCTTAATAAAAAGATTATGTATGTAATCGTTTAAACACATAAACACACAACTAATCAAATGTGCCTGTAAATATGTCATTTGAAATCTCTGATCAGATTACTTTGAATCTGATTGATTTTTTTACCATTTAACACAACTGTATTCACCTTCTGAATCTTTCACTAGTATTTGGTTAATCAAGCTCATCAACACATCACCCAACAAGGAACTTAGGATCTAGCTAAGTTAGCTTAAGGTAAATGATAACACAGGTATAAGCCTCTTTTGGCTGGCAGATAATGCAGAGATCTGGCTTAGCTTGATGAGCTTACAACTGTTATGGTTCATGTCATCACTGAGGAGAATTATCTCTTCTAGCTACGGTTAGCTCTAGATATCCTGGTCATTTCACCCAGTGCTGATTCTGCAAACTCCCACCTTTAGACTAGTTTCCTGCTTTCCAAACTCTTGGTCAGGTGGACCTATTTAGCTACTGTACCTTCTCAACCAACTCCAAGCTGCTACAACCGTCTATTGTCTGAGAGCCATGGCTTAGCTTTTGGTGTTGCTTCTACTGTTGGCAAGCTTTTGCTAAAATAGAAAGGGTGTGTACATGTGTCCCACCCTGCAAGTAGACAGGGTTGGTTCCTGAAAATGACCTGAGGAACATCCAGACTATTTGACTTGCCCAGGATCAAGAAGGTGCTCTGGAGAACTCAAGGAGAAGCATTGATAGCTGATTTGGCTCATGATATCCCTTGTAACACAGGAAAAACCCTTCATAAACTGGTAACGAGGTTAAAAATGTTTTGTTTTAGCAATGGTAGGGTTTCAAAAAGAGTCGAAATGCAAAATATAAGTAAATAATATCTATATATGAAAAAACTGCACAGCAAACACACAACCCTTCACATATACACAGCAGAAAAGCAGTTTTTTGTTACACCCACCAAACTCAGGAGTGTCCCTCTTCAGCTCCTCCAGAAGCATGACCTTCTTCTTCACAATGCAGCCATAACGTTTGCCTGAATAAACACAAACCCACAAATACACAGTGGCGGGCATTTACAGAAGCATATAAGCAGAGACCCTGCAAATGTTTCACAGAAGCAAAAGAAACAGGTTTTACATCATAACTCATTTCTGTGTATTTGTGTGTGTTTGTGATGTGTGCATCTCACCCGCCTCAAGCCCCTCCATGTGCTGCAGTCTGATGATGTCCCCTTTGTGGAAGCTGAGATGAGTCCTGTTATCGGTGATATAGTTCCTTATTGCAACCATGTACTCTGAGTCCTGCCAACACAAGAGACAGAGAGAAAACTCGTCGTATCTCAGCCAAAGTCAGAGATAAATGTATTGATTTGATTCCAAAAAATATGTCCACAAGTAAATCCAAAAAATATGAAATTTTCGTACAATATGTGACACAGAAGATAAACTGAAGGAAAATATAAACAACGCCTCAGCTAGCAATGTTTTTAAAAACAAATATTAGAATCAGATCTAATTAACTGTGATGAGCAGATAAACTTTAGTTAAAGATAAATAAGATAGAAGTCTGCTAAAGCAGGGTGAATGTCATACTTTTGTTTTAATATATTAAACATAGTAAATTTTAGCTTTTCAAAACTATAAGCTGATCAATTAATTGGATTTCAAATCACTTATTGTGCATTCAGTCATTGATTGGCAGACGTCTTTTTTGTAAGGCATTAAAGTCAAAGTGGTTACACAGAAACGTGTGCGCTCGGTGCCTCTGACCTTCTTAAGCTCTGTGAGGAAGTAGTCAATCATGTGTTTGACATGAGGGGCCTTAGCAGAGAACAGGATCAGCTTCTCATTGGTCAGATTGAACTCCAGCATGTTTTTAGATGGAATAGACACAAACAGGATGTCCGAGTAGCTGCACAGGAAGTTATATACCAAACCAGGAAGTCAACCTCAAATCACGGGTCAAAGCAATCACAATACCTCACAAAATCTTTTCAAATCCAATAAAAAGATTTTTAATCATTAATTGCATTTTAAAAAGTAAAGTTGTCTTAAAATCTATCGATAGATGTTGATACAACTATTAGGAAAATAAATGATATTTTCTATGGGGTTCACCTGTAAGGTCTAAGCACTCTGAAGTAATCTGAAGCTGTAGAGCTGCTCTTCACCAGCTTCAGCAGCTTGATCCCTTTGTGAGACACCGACAGCACCTGGACTCCAGTCCCCACACTGCCCTGAAAAACACATGTATACATTCATTCATTCATTATCTACTGTGTATGAAGGCTAGCAGATAGCTGGAGCCTATCCAGGCTGATTTTAAACTATCACTATCCTGTTTTTAACCTTTTGGATGCTGAATAAGATATTTTAAAGTGTTACAAGACAATTTATGAGCAAACATAGTCTTTTGTGGTATGACTGCAATTCCTTGAATCTGCAGACAACACAACCTAATGCTTTTAGGCTGAGGCTACACATAATAGGAATGTGCTGTGAGGGACAAATGAAATGAGAGGGTGGAGAGCTATGAGTACCTAATGCATTTAGAGTGTTATTGGAGAAAGCTTTAGCTCTTGTAAACCCGGCTGTCTCAGGAGGTCTCTAACTGAATAACCAAGACACAGCTTGTGCAGCTGCTGAGTTATTAAATGTAAAGAAGGTAAAACATTATCATTATGGAACTTATATGTGCAGTCCTTGACTATTTTTATGCTTTATTGAAAGATGTTTCATGTCTGAATTGCATAGAAAAGTTGCATAAGTTGACCATAAGTTACATTTTTATTTTATAAGATAAAAAGATTAAAAATCTATATTTTAGTTTTTAAGTTCAGAATAAGAGTAGAAAATGATTTAATCATTTCTGTAAAAGCAAAATGTTTTTCTTAATTTATCTGTTAATGAAAAAAATGGTGAAAATACATATTTTTGGAAAATGATTGTGTCAATCTAGAGAAATAGAGCATTTTTTCCTTTCCAAATGAATTCAGTGTAGTCCTGTTAGTCTTGAACGTAATATTACGTTTCTATAAACATAGCCGCCGGTCAATGGCTGCTGCCAAATACGTCCCTATGCAGTGAATACGGAAGAAGAGGCCGCCATACCTTAGGCAATAAGTTTGCTATTAAAAACAGGAAAACTTACAGAGGCAGGGAAAAGACGAGAGAAGTAGATGTCCCATGTGTCTTTCGCCATGGCAGCCACTTTCTTCTTCACTCCCTCATCTTGTGTTCCTGTCGCCTGATCCACCTTGTTTTGTGCTTATAAGGAGACAGGACAAGCCATCAAGGTTATCAGGTTCTGAGAACAAACTGAGGTTTTTATATAAATAAAGAGATGGTATGCTCATGCCATTGCTGCTACCCAGCTTGCCTCTTCCTACCTAAAAGGTCTTTCATCTTCTGTCTTTCCTCCTGGGTGATCCGGATGCAAGCCTCAGAAAAGGTGTCATGAACAATCTGTGGAAACATGTTTTGAATATATGTAACACAAGGTTAACCTTAAAACTAAAAGTAACGTCATAAACTCTGAAAGTGTGCAGGTTGGATATTTTGACATTTAAATAAAAGAGTTATTTTAACTACGTTTACGCTAAAATAAGTCGAATCATTCAGTGAAATATAAAAAATATCAAATAGAATAACTTGAAACCAAAACATTTACCCACAATTAAATATATAAGCATTTTTTCATAAATATGAAACAGTTTTTGCTTAAATAGTGTCAATCTTGTTTAAAGTTACCAAAAAGACAGAATAAAAAGAGCAAAAAGGTATTTTAAAGGGAACCGAGGGGGAGTTATGTGTTGAGGAGTGCATATTATTCACCTCATAGTATCATGTCATAGATTAAGACTTTATAAGCAATGATATAGTGATACAGGTTAATTAAAAATATAACAGTCAATTATGTGAGAGGGAAAGAACCACAAGAACATTTTAGAGAGATGATTATTCTGTTTTAAAAAACACAATTATGTAGTGGAAACACTGGAAAGCAGAAAGCACTATTCAACAACAATCTGCAGAGTGCAGCAGTGGTTTAGCTGTAACTATACGCAAAGAAAGACAATAAAACAATAGGAAAATGTCCCTCTTTGGACCTGAGCTAATTTAAGATGGAGGTCAAGTTATAAAACTATCTGTGGTCTTTAATAGATAAATGTTTACAAATGTAAAAATCATGAACTCTGGTTGGTCAAAAGGAAGGAGAGGAGCCCAATCACAACAGTCCCAAATTCAAAGCAGTTTTAAAATGTGATGCTATTTCTGAGTTACTCTGAATCAAAGATGTGTTTATTCTGTTCTATTCTATTCTACAGGCATTTAGCAGACGCTTTTATCCAAAGCGATGTACATCAGAGAATAAAACAATACAAGCATGAAATCAAACAACGAGGAACAGCATAGATAAGTGCCAGACTGCTGCAAGTCTGGTTGGACACAGCTATT
>JBAMHV010000022.1:6875445-6890738 GCA_037177535.1 Pseudomugil gertrudae
AACTCTTCTATCTGATTTAGATCTATCTAAGTGCCGAAATGCACCTTGAACAGCTGAGTCTTTAGCTTGTTCTTAAAGATGACATAGTCATCTTTCTAGTCAAATTTCACACATATGCCCTCTGGTACTGATTTATTTAGACACTAAATGATAAATGAAGAATTTACTTAAGACAGAATAAAGCTTACGGCAACTAAATGAATAATTACTGATCTATAAAACTGACCTGTCTGAAGATCAGGTCCAGGATCAGCGGATTGTTCAAAGTCTCTTTTGGATAGAAAACCTGCAAACAAATAAAAGACAAGAAAGGAAATATTAATCTCTGTTAGTAAATATAAGCCATGTTTTTCTTGCTCTGCTTAGATATTGTTGAAGTGAAATGAAAATTATAAACCCACCTCCTTCCTCATGTAGAGTTTCCATGGGACGTTGGAGTAAGTGTAATATTCCTCACCAGTTCTGCTGTGTAGTTGAGTCTGAATGGCCTCATCCTCTACAGGTAATTCTCTAGTAACTGCAAACACACACACACACAAATGAGACATCTTATTTTAATGAGTATGCACTTTCCATAAATGTTGACCTGCAAGTATAAAAAATTCATGGGATTCTCAGCCTATTCTGCAGCTTATTAACAGAAACTTATAAATGAAGTTCACCTGGAGGATGCGTGGGGGTCATGGTGGAGCTGGCTGGCCCTGCAGGTCGAGCCTTGATTGCCTTGGTAACCTTTATTCCTCCATCTTCTTTTTGTTGAGAGGTCTGGGGCTTTTTCAAAGACTGACATGTGAAAAAAGTAAGACATAATTATGATTTGGTATAAAGTTTAAATGTATTGTTTTTGTACGCTGTTTTTGTATATACAGGTGCAAAGTCGTGTACTGGTTGTGGTGGGTTTGCCATTTGATCTTTAAGAATCTCCATAGCTTCATCGTGAGGATCTGGTTTCTTCACAAACATCTTTCCGTCACTTTTCCTGTGACACACAAAGAAATTTGTACTTATTCGTGTCTTACATTTATTAGATTTTGGTACGTTGTGTTCAGTGTGTTACTTTTGTGAGGAAGACCCTGTAGAAGATGTTGTTCCTGCAGGCTGGTGCTGTTTGATGATATCTTTAATATCATGGCTGGGGTCGATACGCTCCGTATTACTCACACTGGATCGGACCACATCCTCAGGAAGGGGGCCGCGTGTTGGACCTGAAAAATAACTTTACATTAAGCAAAGAAAAACCAGGGTTTCCTGCTGAGATCTTCACTTCTTTGTCCCACAGTTAAAAAAGAACCCTTAAAGTACATTATTCCACTGCAGATTTATAAGTAGATGCACTAATACTGAATAAGCAATAACGTTTCCACAACTTTCACCCCATCGTTGCTTACACACCACACAGAATTCACATACTTGTTTTCCGGTGAACAGCGGCGGGACTGGGCTTGTGCAGCTCCTCGCTCTCTTTGGTCTGCAGCAAAACAAGAAATGTTAGAGCTGCAAGTTGATGTTTCAATTTCTTATACATCACCAAAGCCTGGTGTGTGCATACTCACAGGACTGGGTGTGTGTGAGTGCTGGGGCATGTGTGTGTGATGATGCGAGGGTGGTGACTGTGGAGCGGGAGCAACAGGAGGGAAGGAGGATAACATTTGCTGCTGGATTGCAATGGCCTGCATGGTCATCTGCTGAGCCTGCAACAGAAACACATACTTACAATACTCTATATGAAACCATGTCAGCTACAGCTTACACTTATGTTATTGCAGTGCTACATTTTTAATATGTGGAAAACATATCTTTATGTTCTGAAGACTGAATTGTTATTCAGTAAATAAAAAATGTATATTTGTTAGCTAATATTTTGTTAATTACTAATTAAACTCAATGAATTTATATCTGTGAATATACAACATATGTATACTTAAACTAGCAGCTAGCTAGCTTTGCTGAACAAAGCTGGAAACAGCTAATATGTCTCTGTCTCAGACACAACCCAATTCAACTATGTTAATTTTACTGGCCAACATAACCCTTAGTTTTATATTAATAAATAAGATTAAACAAGTCAACAAATATATGAATTTGTTTTGAACTGATTGTTGTTTTGCATTAGGCTACTGTGTTACTGAAGCTTTGTGTTTAGCATAAAAAAGCTGTAATAGTTAAAAAAAGTATTCTTTCACTTGGCCATATTTCTCTAATTACCTCAAATATTTTTATCCTTTAAATCCAGGGGCTAAATTACTTACACTACCAGTCAAAAGTTTGGACACACTTTCCCTTTAAATCCAATGAGAAAGCGTGTCCAAGCTGATAATGTATAATCCTTTGGGGATGCTTGCTAGTAAACTACTGCTACTAGCCACCAAAGCAAGTAAATCTAATCTTACAGTTGTTTATTTGTACTTTTATTTGGCTGTGTGGAGAGAAAATATATGTGTCACACCAGAATGATAGCTTGCTGATTGATGATGGCTTGTTGCTGCTGAGTCAGCACTGTCTGCTCCGATCCTGAAGAAGAACAAACTGGTTGCAATAAGAAGCTGTGAAAGAGCAACAGTAAAAACACACACTCCAAAAATTCTCCAATAAAAATAGCAAACGCTTCTTGTTCACACAAACCAAACACGGGAAGTCTGCCAAAATGGTAAACGTAGTTTTAAAGCTCATAACGCCCACACACTTTGGGCCACACATGCTGGAAAGTCTAACGCACACGCTTTCATTGTACCTGGCACACCTGTCATCACAGGTAAGCCTGGAACCACAGAGGTGGTTGGGAATGATGACACGCCCTGCAGACCTGAAACACTGGCATGAGATGCTACATCCGTGCTTCTATCAGCAGCAGAGGAAGCAGAGGACATAGCTTCAGGGGTGCGAGAGGGCAACGAGGTGGGTGCTACACGAGTGGCAGGTGGGGTTGTAGAGGAGGTCTGCAGGGGGTAAGGCTGTTGGGGCCGGTTGTATTGGTGGTACTGCTGCTGTGGTTGCTCTTGCTCTTCTTGTTGGAATTGTTCATGGTGATGGTGGTGGGAGGGAATTGGCATGGTAGGGATGGGGGGCATCATTCCTCCTGCTACCGGCAGCACTGGCACAGCTTGAGAAGTAGTAGGCATATGGTTAAATCCAGGAATAGTGTCACCTGTGGTACTCTACTGCTGTTTTAAATGAATATAAATGACCTCATATGTCTTTAGTCATAATGGGATGGCAAAGATGCTTTCAGAATGTTTCAGACATAACATACTGGTTTATAATTGAATAATATTTTTAAATGATTTATCTTTTAACACTGGTTATGGATAAAAGAAATGCTTTCAGAGTGACCATTATTAGTGATAAATGTATGTTTACAGCAGTCCATAATGTATAGGCTGAAACTTCTATGAAAATATTTTTAAAAATCAACATAAAAGGCAAAGGTTATCATTGCAAAAGAGGATCTTCATTGATCTACTAGAAAACATACGAGTAAAATTAAAAATTGAATAAAGATATAAACACACTGGTCCAACAATACTATTTTTTTCCTAAATCAAATTGATAGTCAATAGTTATATTCAACAAATGATAGAAGAGAGAAGGAAAAAACAGCCTGTGATTAAAAAAATGTGCATCTGGATAGACCGTCTCCTCTGCAATAATGAAGTAAACAAAACCCCAGAGACAAAATGAGAAGAGCAACTTAGCTAGAATAATAATAACAACATACTCACTAAAGCTGATATCAGTAGTCACAGTCAATGCATTATCCACGGGGATAAGCTACTCAACAATAGATTAATGTTGTAACACTGTACACTTCAGCTTTAAAGCAAACCAAGCAGGATCATTTCTGCTCTTTTCAATCATCATCTCGGCTACCATCCTCACAAGAGGTGAAAATGCACCAGCCAGAATTAGATGTGGAACATGGACGTGACCATTGTTACAGCTGAATCTCTGGTAAATGCAAATATGTACAATATGGATTCACATGTAAAACAGAACATGATGGGAGTCAGCGTCCTTACGGCATGATTTCAATGCCAAGTTGAGCTATTGTAGTCTGAAACTAATATACTGTCCTGAATTTAAAGAAAAAAAAACAATAAAGAAAATCTGCTTTCAATAAAGAAGGGCGCATATGAAACTGGTGGGGTTCAGTACCTCCAGCCAGGTAGGAACCACTGATCTAGTGGCAATAAGGGCAATTTCCAGCTAGTATCATTCACTCGCTCACTCAGCCCAGGCCCAATGGACCCAGTTTTTAGCAGTTTACCAACTCCTGCTGGCTCATTTTGCTAGTGGAGCAACCGCTAGCTGCAACTATCACTAACTTTGTGTTTAATCGATTCCTCAAAGCACACATCGCCACATACTTCCTATCCTGCAATAGTCAAGAGTCATTATATGCAATGACAAAACTTTTCAAATCTTCATTGTATATAAAGTACGAGAATTTGACCATGAAAGGAAATCTGGAAATTACAGTACAATTGCCAAACAAGACTAAGTGCGAGTTCAAGACTTCAGGTTTCTTCTGCATAAAAATACTGAAATGTGTACACTTCTGCTTTGAGCTTGAGGTACATTTAACATGATAATACACAGCTCTGACATGGTTTATGAGACATTAAACACAAAAAATGTCATGTTTAAACTACAGCTCTATTCAGTGTAATTAGCTAACAGTATGGAAACACTTCTGTAACCATAGCTCTAATGGTCTCTCGCTTTTATACTTTTGTTCTCACAGCAGGGTTGCACTGTGTTAAATTTTAAAAATTAAAAAGAGTGGGGTTAAAACACAATAACCCACAACTTTATAATATATCCAGCATTCAGAAGACTTTCTGAAGTGAGAAAAAAGGCTTAACCAAAACTACAGCCAACTCTTTAGGACCCACTTAGCTCAGGATGAATAATTGATGCCAACAGAAAGACAGAGTTATAAAGAGAGATGGATATTGGACAAAAAAAGAGACTAAAATAAAAATGAGTCAACATTGAAATGCAGAAAACCACAAAAAACTACTAAACAAAATATCATACTCTGTACTTGTAAAAGGCATAAAGGAAGGAGAAACAAACACAAAATGTAAAAATTGCACCTCCTGGACGTATTCCCGGTGGATAAGGACGGCTGTAGGTTGATTGACTCTCCCTGTCTCTTTGCCCTTCTGTGACACCTATACCCCCACCTCCCTTCATCCTCGCTGTCAAGCCTCCAGTCTTTTCCATGTCCTGGAAAGAAGAGATTCAGGTCGCCAAGGTCCAGCAGAAGGCAAAAAAGGCTAGCAGATGGTGAAGCTGCAGTTTATAAGACATGAAAGGGGGATAAAAAGTGTGTACACTAGAGATGAGACTAAAACAACATGAGATGCAGTGTGTTGTGATGGCTGATTTAGACCCTCTCTGAGGGAACCAGTAGAGCTGCAGGAACTGAATACTCTGCAGGAAGTACCGTACATGTTGTAGAAGATGCTCCATCGTCCAAAAATATAGCTGTCACAAACTTGTAAGCAAATTAGTGTGTCTGCCACAAAATCCACAACAACGAAAAAATTTAATTATTTAAGAATAATTCAATCTTATTGTCCTATTCAATTATGAAACATTTGGGGTCTGCAGCTTTACTGGTGCTTTAAGATAAAAAAAAATGTGATAAGGGTTCCATGTATGTACTGAGACATCTAATTTAATCTGCAGGAAATATCATTGGTTGCAGAATATAACATATTTTTTGCTGTTAAATCCTTGTATGTTGGGGAAAAGCTTTATATAAAAGGTCCCTAAGAGCACTGCAAAATACCATTTATCTTTGGCAAAGCCCAAAAGTAGGAAACTCTCCACATTTACCTTCAATAACAGCTCATGTCTTTCTTGTTTTACATATGAAGATGGTGTAAAACTAATCATTCTGAGCGTTGCTTCCACGTCCTGCTTGCTGTTGCAGTTAAATACGGTAGATCCTTCAGTAACCTAATCATCCCGCTTGTTTGCTCTATTCATACACGAACAGAGGCGATGGATCACATGTTCCACTCATCCATCACCACTAAGCGTCAAATCACCCTCAGGAGGCAGAAGAAGCCTGATAACAATTCAAAGCTGGATCTACTGCCACGTCTCCTTTTTTTTGTTTTTTATTAATAATATCAGCAGTGTCAATTAGCAAGGATGATTTTTAGTAATGAAATACTGGTAGAAATAGCTGCACTTGTTATACATTTACGTACACAGACGGAAAACTGTTGACTCTCAGCAGGCCAGTTTACCATCATGATATTTTACTTCAAAACTGTGTTGCTGTAATATTTAATAAGATAATAAATTTCCCTTCATTTGTTCTAATTTTGGGAACAAGCTTTACATTTGTTACACAATTAATGGATGCAAGCTTTTGTTTTAAGCAAAAAGTTTTATTTTCTGAAAGTGCTCTTTTATACTTATTCATGTTCCGGGCTTATTGCCACTACTGAAACATGAGACATGTTACAGCCTTCAAGTTCAAGATGAATATTCATCATCAGACAGTAAAATGCCTTGCATTTACAATTAATTTTTTTTCATCAATAAAACATGGGTTCATGAGATTTGAGGTTACCATTTTTATTAATGTTTTTTACTCAAGTGCCACAGATTTGAGGTTGAATTTAACCAAATTATATTCCAATTTACTATTTGTGAACACCGGAGGTACTGAAGAATGGCACAAAGCTTAGCTTTACAGTCAACATGCAATACAAAAGTAGATACTGATGTTTCTATGTGAAAAAAACTGAGTTACAGTGCAAATACTTTATGGCATTGAGAAGATAAAATTGTGTGCAGCAAACCAAGAGTTTCCAAAACAAAGTAAATCCACACTGAAAGTTTTATTTGCATGAAATCAGAGTGAGCACTCACTACTCCGTTGTCTGAAAGCACAGGATCAAACAGGCTGTCCAGGTAGCGATCCATTCCCTTCTGAGTTTGCCCATCGCTGAACGCATCTGACTCTGCTGGAAACAGGCGGCACAGATGCTTTAAATATCTCCTTTAGCTATTTCATCTTAATAATAAAGATAATTTAAGATGAACATTTCTGCAAAAAAATACCCTTGTAAACCTATTTATCTGCATACTGGTCAAATAAATATACTATTATATACTAGTAACTAGATATAGCTATACCTATCTATATAGATACCACACTGGTCAAGTATGAAAGAACACATTATTTTCTAAAAGAATTGTTCAAAGCTGAGAAGTTATACAAAACCATCTCTGTTGAAATTAAATGTAACCAGTCTATATTTATTTTTGACTGTTTATAAGTAGAGGAAATCCATACAGGTGTATAGTTAACAAATAGGTCACAATCCAAGGTTAAGCTCTAAATGGGTAAATATATTTTCTGTACCATGACTGAAGTAACCATCAGAATCGGGCAGGCTGTAGGCTGTTCTGCTGCTTTTAAGAGGAAACGATGAAGGAAGCTCCTCATCGGAGTCAAAGCCACCACCAAACAAAGTACTGAAAGAAGTGAACAAGGTAATATGTTAAATATTCTCTTTGGTGTAATGTGTTGTATTTCGTGCCAACATGTGTATATTTGAAATACTGACAGGCTGGTATTTGCTCTGACTCTAGATGGGTTGTCTGTGCTGATGATAAAGTAACTTTTCTGTTTTGGGAAGTCCAACGGGAGCTCTAAGTCAGCAATCAGGTCCATCACATAGTCGTGTCCTGCTAACTCCACCCACTGGCCATGCTCCTTCATCAGAATTGAACACCCCTTGCAACCATCTGACACTCCCCTGCAAGACCACAATTCACATGAAAAAAAAATATTTATAGCCATTAATGACAATCCGTTGATTAATCTTTTTCAAAAGATACACCAGCACCTGATAGTTTAATAGCCTATATGATAAGGTAACATTTGCTGTATAATAGTAGCACCTGTGTCGCAGAATATGTCCGGATAAATCCTCTCCACTGGTCCATGAATGAACTGGACAGAGGAATGATCCTCCTGCAGAGATAGATTATTGAATGCACAAGCAACCTCCTCAATTATTTAATGGCTTCATGGCTTTGGAATCACACTAATTGTTTAGAGATTACAAGCAAACTGTATCTAAAGCGCACAGTTCAAAGACCAAAGAGCTTCGCTCCCATCACCTGATCCTGACTGGCAATGAATAATCAATGATATGAGGCTGTAATTGATCCCTACTCAATAAAAGTAATGCCTGACAGCTTAATCTGGTTTTCTTTGAGGTGTGTGTCCATTCAAGAAGTAGGTGACTGTCATGGTATATGATATTCAATCAGTTTTTAGACATGCGTGAGGTTTTTATAGAACATAAATTAAGTGCAATAATATGTTTTATATAAGTGTATACATACATACATGTATGGGAAATTTAAATGGGAATGTTTTTACTGTCGCTAACCTCAATTTTTTATTATGTTATTCCCTTATTTTCAATAGATAATTTTTCAAAAACCCTCTCACCATCAAAAGAGTGCACCTGCAAGACCATGTTGGCCTTCTTCCTGTTAGCTGTCCACTCCAGCAGTGACAGTGGATAGGTCCGTGCAGTTTCAGGGGCGGAGCCTAAGCTTAGCTCCATCTTCTGATTGGCTTGAATGAGTCTATGTTGCAGCAATGCCTGACAACCTGCAGGGGAGTGGTCTGACACAAACCTGGAAAGCAGTGGTTTAATTGGGTTGTGCTTCAGAGAAATTGTGCAATACTAATTTACACAATCATGTTTTTTCCTCTCTGAATCTTTTTCATAAAATACACATGTAATAATGCTTAAAAAATGTCATCCCGTGCAGAATGTTTTAGTCTTTTCAAGGTCAGTTCTTTTTAAAAGGCCACTCTGATGTTATCAGCTGATCGCTCACAATGAAGAATGTTAAGCACCAGTTAATTAACTGTGTGCCCAGCTGATTGTATACCAGCATAACTATAATGTAGATTCCTCTTTTATGATTCTGAAACTAAGATGTTCATTGTCTTAAAGCCAAAAAAACCTGCAACTTTACAAGCCGCGCACCCACAGATGCAGTCTTATCTTTCCAAATAATCCCACATCATTTATATTTACTTGACCCTTTTATCTGGATCTTATCTATTCACATTGAAGATGAATTATTTCTCACTTTAGCAGATATTTTTCCAGTTTGGGCGAGGGTGCGAAGCAGCAAAGACACGCCATGAGCAGCAGCCAGCCTCTCTCTGCATTCTCAGCGTTCGTGTTCCTCCACACCTGATTGACAACCTGGGCTAGGATCTCGTCTCGTAACCCTGGAGATGACAAACCCCTCTGAATGATGTAATTCCCAAACATGTTTTCTTGTGCTCCATTCAGGTGAGGGTCCCCCATAAATCGTAAAACCTGAAGAACACAGAACAAAGGCAAAAATTTGCACATTAGAACAACAAGTGTTTTATTGATTTATAGCTTTGGTGGGAGTTTTGTCTTTGCTGTCAACAAACTAGGACAGCAAGTATTATTCACCACAACTCAAATGATGTTCGAAATGGCAAAATGACATGATGTAACACAGAGAACCACAGAGAAGCTTAAAGAGGTTAAAATAAGATGTCACTCTACCATGTTGAAAAGCTCCAGAGCCTCCTTTTGCAGGTCCTCCTCCAACCGGGTCAAAGGTGACTCCAAAGGGGCCATCAACAACCCGAACTTTGGTTCCTGCAGCAAAGAAATATTTATTTCAATGCAACTTTTACTCTGAGTTTAGACTTATGAGGTCAAGGCTTCCTTTAAAAAATAATAGGTTTAGGGCAATGTTGTACTACCAGTTGTACGTTTAGACTTTGAGCAATCATGTAGCTAAGCTAGCTAGCACGTTTAACACAATTTACCTAACTACATTCATAGCATCTAGATGGAGTCAACTTTTTTTTTGGTTTTGTGTCTTTTTACTATCAAAAGTGAAGGTAAAGGTTAAGTGCTTTACAGTGGAACGATGACTCCTGGATGCTAACTTCAAACTGTCCATTTTGAATAATATGGATTTGGTACCAATTCAGGATGCATGATATTGGCTTTTATTTTTTTTTTACCAATATGTGACAAACCCGTTTTGTCCAACTATTAATTTCCAACACTGATATAAATTGATATCAGTATGTTTTTGTTTCCTCAAGAAAAAGAAAAGTTTCAGATAAACATCCAAATGAGTCCACATAACTTCCTTATGCTGCAAGTGATGGCACAGCTTGATGATGTCACTGCTACAGGATTTCTTGCAAGCTGAAAATTTAAAGCCCTACTTATTTTGGCTAATTCAGAATCCGTCTTAAGTCTTTTCCCTCACCATTGAGCAAAAGTCACCCCAACATTGAGTCTTGTCTCATCTTTCACTGTTAAATTTCTTTCTCTCTTTCTATTCTCACTTCCTCCAAAAATCTCCTGTTGGGTTGTGTGACTTGACTGTAAAGATCTTATAAATGTACTTTAGCCTTCTTATTTTATCTTGTCTGGAAGAAATATTTAGATTGCAATCACTAAATAAAAATGCTTCAAACTTAAATTCCACAAACCAGTGGCTGATTATCACCTCTGCTTCCACACACTTCCATAATAAAGTCCAGAGTTTGGGAACAACCCAGACCTTCAGATTTTTCTTAAAAATGTAGCGATTCTACAAATGCATGAAAGCCCGTTGGGAATGTTCATGCGCTTCTCACCCTGAAGTGGATCTGTACATAGCGATAAAAAGGGTAGTTGTTGATGTCCAGTGGAAGAGTGAGTTGACCTTCTTCCTGGATGTGAGGAGCTTGAAGCAGAGCCAAACAGTCTGAGTGCAGCTCCCTCCTGACTGAGGAGAGACAGATGAGGGTGAAACACAAGTCAGCCAGGATACATACAGGAACACAGGGTCCTTTAAGGAAAATGCAGAGCATTTTTTTCTTTAATAAAAAAGCTGACTAGCTCTTTCTAGACTATTTTAAAATCCCATCAAAGTCCTTATTTTTCACAACTTGGTTTATTTATTAACGAATGTCACTCTGAACTGTCAGGCTAGATTAAATAGTTTCAGATGAGATGAGATGAAGTGAAAAAGCCCAACAGTGCTCTCAGACCTTTAGTTTATAAATTATATCGTAGTGCATCGTGATTAATACTGTTGGGGACGGATATCTTCATACCTCCTGCTGCTTGCAATAGAGCTCCAAGTTCTGCAGGGATCACCAAGTGTGTGACATTAACCACCTCCCTCCTGGACAGCTCCTGAAATAGTTACAGCTTTAAGTTTATTTGTAACAAAAGAACAAGTTGCTCTTCAAAGCTACACACTGGTGATAATCTACTGAACATCTGAACACCTCCAGCATCGACACGAAGCCTTGTGAGAAAAACATCACCGTACCATATCTCTTTTCCTCCTCTCCTCTTCAGCTTTCCTCTTAAGTGCAAACCTCATCTGCAAACAGAAATCACACATTTGGTGTATTTAATTTCCCAATAAAACACAGAATTACAAACACAAAACTGTTTTTTGAGCTTTTGTGTTGCATTTAGATGCTTTTAGAATAGTCATGAAAACAAGAGAATAGGAAAAAAGAAAGGTTTGTTTTAAAGGAGGGTCAGAGCACCTTGATGTATTGCTTCCGGTTGACGTACATATGGATGAGCGAGCGGAAGCGGACCAGACTTGCCCTCATTTTCACATAACGCTTCCTTAAAGACAGAGTGAGAATTTAAGTTTTACAATTATTTTTAGTTTGATTGTGCAACAAGCACGCTAAACCGGCCACTTACACATGGCTTTTACTGGTTTAGAACCATTTTTGCTCAAAAACTGCTCTAATTCCAATTGCCACAATCAATCACAAATTCCAGTTGTGATTGGTTGTTTAGATATTTATTAACAAGCAGCTGAAAACATGTATCTAATAAAATACAGATGCTGCAGCTCTTCTGAATTCAGAGGTTTGTATTAAATCTTTTTCTTTTCCATTCATCGTAATTTTGCTGAGATATAACTTAACTATGATCACTATTGTTGTGTTTACAATGGCTTTAAGACTTCTATGTGTCTGCTCACCTCACAAGGAAGCCGCGGCAGTGCGCCTCAAATCCGACAATTTTGGAGCGGAACTCAACAAATCGTTTCCTGACAAAGAACATGCGGGTGTATCGCTGCAAAGTGAGGGCTGCAAGCTCACGGGAACGCTCTCTTTTACACTCCAAAAGCTGGTAGATGTCCTCCTTTAGAAACAACTACCATCCACACACACATGCACACTTGTTACATCAAATGAGCCATTTATTAAAGAATCACAGAAATACCATCACAATTCTTAACCAATATTTTGATGGGACTCAATTTTAGTGGATTTTACTTTGATGCGTGAGCTCACCTTTGTGACACCGACACAGTAGATACCTGGTTGGAGGGGACACAGTTTGCTGAGCAATATAATACAGTTCTCTTCAGTCGGTGCCGGAAGCTCTCTTATCCCCACCAGGGACTTATACCTGAGGATGCATGCGCAGACACATGTGAGGCTATCATCTACATAGAAATATGTTTTTTTTAAGCTCAAAAAGCATTTTTATTGTCCATATTTATATTTAAGCCCAAGATTTCTAAAAGCAATGCCACGTTGTTTCCTTTGAATGACTGAGAACTGCAGAATATAACCCAAAAAAGTCCCATCCATCCGTTTTCTACCGCTTCTCCCTGAACGGGGTCGCTGGGGGGCTGGACCCCAAAAAGTCAACGACAGGAAATTTATGTCATGTGTCATTAAAAACTGATTTTTTTTGGTATCTTTCAGTTTATTCATTCATGTTCTATACCTCATAATCCATTTCAAGGTTGCATGCCAACTACATAAAAATGCTTCTTATTACAATAAACTATTCATGTCCACTTGCTGTAGGTACACATACATTGCAGTTGCTACATTTTTGCCACCACTTTACTGTGGAGTATGAATGGATAAGCAACTTGGTTTGCAAAGTGAAAACCTGCTGAGCTCTTAAACTGTAGTAGCAACTTTGTTTGATAGCTGCTAGAGCACTGGTTGGGGTAAGTAAAAGGCACATGGAAGAAGACAGCACAGGTACACAATTTTGCAGCAATTACTTGTTGTACTGTCATCTCTGCATATGAGGCCACAGGATACACTCACAAATAAAGAAAAATATATATATATGGATTTTTGCCACTAATAGTACTGTCCATTCATTGGAAGCTGTGTCTATGGACATCTTTCATCTGGCTGTCCCAAAAATAGTCCCAAACTGCTTAATTGGGCAGTAAGAGTCCTAATCCTGTTTACAGTCTTTAGCAAAGTAAAGACTGGATGATGGGAAGGTTCACTTTCAACCTAAAAAGTTCATTTTAATTGCCTGAATGATTCTGGAGGGATTAAAAGATCTGTATATTACCTGAAGAGGAAGTTGTAGAATGTCATTCTAACAGGATAGCCCTCTTTACGGATCCTGATGGTCTCCAGGGCCCCAGAGTGTCGCAACTGACTGATGACCAGGTCATCCTCAAACACACCTGGTTGCTGGGCAAATATGCATATATGTATGTTTAAATATACATACTCAGTAAGTGATCAGAAATACAGGATAGCTTGAAGCCGTACCTTCATGTTATTTGGCTTGATGCAGCGAACAAAAAAAGGGTTGCCTCTGAAATGACAGAAGGAAAAAGTTTGCAATGTTGTCAGATCTTGTGGGGATTTAAACCTGATTATTATTTACAGAAATACGTGTTGCTCTTAGTTTCTGTGGGCCACGAGTTGAGTAAGCACATTGACTTTACCTCTCCATCTTCTCCACCAGCTCCAGGAGCGACTGCTGGAACTTGCTGCTGACGGTGGAAGCTTGGTACTTTCTGGTGACCGAGCTGCTCTTCCTCATGTGACCACCCCTCTGCTGGCCTATGATTTCTGCGTGAACCACAAAGAGGTTTGACACCATCTGAAAACAGAAGTGCGCATACATTTAAAACACCAGACGTTCCCACATCTTATTGCTCCTTGTGTGTACTGATGAAAGCTTTCGCTCCACTCACCTTGTTCCTGCTCTGAATGAACAAGTCCAGGACATCTTGTCGGACCTGATCATAGTTTTTATCAAGGAACTTGTAAACCTGCATGTTTGACATTTTATATTAGTGAGTACCATGCTAGCCTATCAAACATGCTCATACAATTAGACTCACAAATTAATACCTGGTAGGTGACCCGACCAGCAAAGTGCTTGATGGTAAATTCTGGATGAGGCATCTTTGGCTTCTGATACAATGGATTGTTGCCATGGTGATAGTGACACTTTTGGAGAAAAGTATGGTCCGTTGCCTAATGATAAATTAGCACATTTTTATTGACAGGCATGGTAATTCTCTCTACTTTCATTAGGATACTTCTTGGCGAGACGAAAACACTGCAGCTATTGCTCCCGCCATCCATGATAAATATTTGTACAATAAAAACAGATTATCATCATTATCACAAGCAAATAAAGACTTGACACAGATAGAATGACAAAAGCTATTACATCAATAAACAAACATAAAGCTACCAACTAAATAACAATAATAACGACTGTTTTATTATAATCATCATCATCAATCAAGTTAACTCTGTTCTGGGCTGTCCTGTGGACTCAGTGTAGGAAATGGGGGACAGGAAGGCCCGGGTTAAAGCTCATTTCTATGTTGGACTACGAGTTTCACCCCCTTCAGGTCACTGTCTGCTTTGGAGAGCAAACTCAGTGACTGACTGATTCACCCTCGCTGTGTGAAGGAGAGGTTTCGCAGGTCTTTTCTTTTTGCTGCTGTCAGACTGTACAATGAACACTTAAAATTAAATACAGATTGTCCCACCATAACCATATGTAGTACTGAGATACCACATGCAATACTAGAATTTTCACTTAAACACTCTACTGGTATTTATTTGTCTTATGCTGCACAGTAATATATACAGTAATATAGTCATATTACTGTATATAACACAAAAATATACTGAAGTCACTTTACTCCGAATTATTTATACTGATCATATGCTGCACACATTTAAATGTGCATAATAGTTTTTGGAATCAGTTTATCTTATTTTATTATTTTCTGCTCCACCTGAATAGTGTTAGATTATTTTTTTAAGTCGATCATCTTGTATTGTGCATGTTTTTATTCTCCTGCTGTTCTCTAACTGTGCGTTGCAACACAGGAATTTCCCATCTTATCTTATCTTATCTTATCTTATCTTATCTTATCTTATCTTATCTTATCTTATCTTATCTTATCTTATCTTA
>JBAMHV010000022.1:6890838-6912957 GCA_037177535.1 Pseudomugil gertrudae
CTTATCTTATCTTATCTTATCTTATCTTATCTTATCTTATCTTATCTTATCTTATCTTATCTTATCTTATCTTATTCATTTGTTCATCAGTGCATCTATGACCAGAAAACTTGGATGGGAAGTCCATCCATTTCCTTCAACGACTACTCCAATGTAGGCACTCGTAAACACTCGGGTCCTAGCATAATAAATGCAAGCAAAAAATAATAAAAAACTCTCAAATACAGGCAAAAACCATGCTAGTAACATTCACAAGAAGTCATAAATTCAGTGCAGGTTCACGGTCAACCAACAACGGAGGAGCGCAGCATAACTTAAAGCACCGTACAAGTCAACAAGTACAAGTTAAAAACTCATCTATTTTTTTTTTCAAATCGCAACATATGCAGGGTTAGAAAAAACATCACAATGTCCGTTTTTTTCCCAATATCATGCAGACCTAATTACTATATGACCATTGTGGCCACAAAACCTGCAGCTCGGTTGGAGACAGCTGTTAACATATATTCTTAGTGAGTTTCTGTTGCTATAGTTACCAACCAGCGTTTGAGCCAGTACAATAATTTATAACAATCAGGTTATTTGACCGGAACTTTTTATAGCTGTTGCTTTTTATCAGACACCTTGCAGCCAATCAGAATCGAGCATTCTGCCAGACCATGATATAGGATACAGTAATCTCTGTATATGATAAATGCTACATATTGCTCAAGCTCTGTCCTCACTTGGGGAAAACAGCTCTGGTCATCTAGAATCCTCAGAATCCCATGAGGCTTTGCAGCAATGAGGTCAATGCAGGGTTGATTGTCACTGAATATGATGTCCTGCCATGGGATTTGTTCTCTGCTGTACTCCTCCTGTATGGAAACCAGATACTTTTCAATATGATGTCTTTGACATCCATTTATATATGCCTGTGAGTGATTTTTAGGTTTGCAACTCACCTGTTCCTCTCTGAAAACAATTCTGTTGAAGAAGAATTGCAGGTACTCATTTGCATAATTGATGCAAAGTTGCTCGAAGCTGTTGAAAGCCAGGTCCTGTTGCCACACACAAGCACAGCTGGTGATTATTTGTCTTTTCCTCATGTCTCAAACCTAACTACTCAGTCTTGTGGTAAAGTTGATCACCACTCAACAGAGTGAAGGACAGAAGAATGGATGTCCTGTTCTGTTTTTTGTTTGCTTTTGTAGTAAATGCACTTTTTTTCAACTATAAGTCAAGCTTTAAACACAGTAACAGTAAGGATTATCTTTGCCCTCTGAGGGATGACACTTACTCTACGCTTTAAGTTGATAAGTTAATGGAATAGCTATGTCTTGCTTGTTTCCCTATAACAGTCTTGTTTTAGGGAACAGTCCAATCCATATTTTCAGGGTTGGGATAGCTTAGCAAGCACAGGAAAACTTGTTTACCTCAAATCCATAAATGTCCAGAATGGAGATGGAGAGGGTGTGTTGGCAAGGGTACACCTGAGCGTTGATCCTTTCTGTTAACCAGCAGAACACTAACGAGTACAGGATCTTGGCAACAGCATCTCTGAGAAATAAATATTTGTGTGTTCGAAAGTAGAAATAGTTGTTTCATAAACCAGAAGTGACAAGAAAATACAGAAAAACAGGTTTATGATCTTATAAATATCATCTATCAGAGATTGAGGCACAGGTCTTAGAACAGTGGGGTGTACAGTTGGTCCTGCAGGTTTTGGGTGTTGAACTTGCAGAGATCAGATCTTTAATATGAATCAGGGAGACGTCTAAACAGACAGTTTTTAAATCCTTTGTCATTGTTTAGAACACATTTTGATTTCTGCACAAATGGTTGAAGAGCTCAATATCTGATTTGTTTGTAATCTCCTTTCAGACAGGAATGTGGAGTGTTGGTTCAGGTTTCTTATCATCTCTCACCTGGCATCAACAGCACTTTCTACTGTCAGAGGAGTATAGATTTTGTCCCTCATCGTCTCCTGTGGATAAGATAGTTAACAAAAAATGGAAGAGACAGCACATTTTAGGTTCAGGGAAAAGGGAGGGATATTTCAGGATCAGAGCATATACATTATAAAATGCTTACAGATGAGTTTACATTACTTCTGAAAATCCCTTATTTCAGTGTCTAATGTTCATACTAAGCCAAACCACACAGTCCAAGCATTAGATTGATATATAAAACTGACAAACTATTCAATTAAATTTAATTAAAACTTCATTTAAATGATTAAATAAATAACTCTTAAATTTAGGCATGAAAGCTTTTGGATGCATCTAACCAGCAGCTCTCTTGATACACCACAAAGTTTGATCTTCAAGGTTAATTTGACCCATGAACAAATATGCATTTGAGAAAATGATAAAATTATTGAGCTTCTCATTGTGATTTCTCTGGTAAATGGAATATATTCTAACTCAATTTTGAAGTAAAATGTTTCTAGTTTGCCAAGCTCAGATCTATGCTGGCTGGCTTACTGTAGCTTTTTCCCTCAAACCACTCATGTTACATATACCAATCCATCTTAATGAGAATAATCAACTTAGCAAATTCAAATAAGCTAAAAAAAAACAAGTATGAAACACTATAAGTACACCAAAAATGTACAACTACAAAGTTCCACCCCCACCCAAACTCCAAGCAGCTTTTGCAGCATTGATGTTTTAATTCTTCCCTTTTTCATCACTCTATCACTTCTCTCAGTTTTGCATCCTTTCAGCTCCTCCTTCTTATTCTCCATCTTATTCTTTTTGTCACAACTGAAACACAGAATCTGATCAGACAAAGAAAGCTTTGAGACCTGAGAGCTCCTCTTGCAGAAAATGCAGATGCCTATCGCACACACTGATGTGCACAAACTTCCAGCTAGTAGAAATGAGCAGGTTCAACTAACTCTTCTCTTGTTACATACTGACCTTCGTAATTAGTAATTAAATAATACAAAGGGATCTGGTATTGTGTATACAAGCATGTGCCATGTTTAATAGCTTCAGAGTTTCCAGAACACGTTTTCCTCTCTCATCACACGTATTTCTATCAGAGGTGCCGTAAGGCGGTCGGGACGAGTGGGATTACCATCACAGCTGGATTTAGAAGAGGACAGGTCACATTCTACTTGGTATATCTCTTTTTTTCCCCAGGATTTTTACATTATGTGCTACACAGTGGCGCAGTTGGTTAGCTCTGTGGCCTCACAGCAAGAAGGTTGCTGGTTTGAGCCTCGGTTGGGGCGGGAGTCTAACTGGGAATCTTTCTGTGAGGAGTTTGCATGTTCTCCCCGTGTTAGCGTGGGTTCTCTCTGGGTACTCCGTCTTCCTCTCACAGTCCAAAGACATGCACCTGATTGGAGACCATAGGAGTGAGTGTGTGTATGCATGGTTGTTTGTCTGTGTGTGTTGGCCCTGTGATGGACTGGCAACCTGTCCAGGGTGTACCCCACCTCTCACCCAATGTAAACTGGGATTGGCTTCAGCCCCCCTGCAACCCCATTCAGGGAAAAGCGGTAGGAAATGGATGGATGGATTTTTACATTATTGTTATGATGTAAAACAGGTGATGGAGAATACTTGTGTGGGTTACAGGATGCCTTAAAGATGAATTTATCAGATCAACTGTTTTATTTTTTTACCATCTGAAAAATTCCTATTTGGCTTCACAACACACAGGAAGTTTTATGTTCAGAGATTCCATGTAAGTCTTTTTGAAGCTTCATGTGGAGGAACACAATTAACCAAATTTGCTTCTGGGGAAAAAAAAGCAAGGCCAACTTATTATTCCTCCCTCACTGGTTTTGCTGTTTCTCTTTTTCTTAACCAATTTAAAGGAACTTGTCCTTTTAATAGAAATGAATGAACAAAATTTTGTGAAGCTTTACTAAAGGAAGATTAATCTAAATATATGATTTCACCTGTTAGTTTTATTTGCTTGAAGAAGGACAAAACATGTAGAAAGTTGGACATCTTGCCCTCGCTTCAGTGTCAGACTTTTGACCAAGCAAGATGGATTCCTTTATTGTATTATGTAAAAACTGAAGGCAAAACAACTCAGATACTACAAACATAAAAAGGTCTGAGCCTCAAAGCTACATGCTAAGTGTGGTTATTTATAGAAATGCACTGCAACGGACTGTAACAAAGGAAGACAGGAGATGTTTTCAGAGCCAGATGCATCATTTTACAAATTCACAAGGCTCAATAATAACTAAATGTGCATCTTTTTATATATCTGTACTGCATGTCGATTAGATGTGTGCCTGTGTACATCTGCATGCACCCATGTTTGTTCAGATGTTGCATACACATGTTTAGAGTCTAAGTAATGTACATAAATATTGTGAGCTGAGATTTTTCTGTCCTAACGTGATGAACAGGTTAATAACTGGAATTTAAGATTGTTAGAGAAAATTACTACATCAGGATATTTAGCTGACACATGCCTGTTTTAATAAAAGGACCAACAACAGCAACGCTTTTTATTATTGGTAATAAAAAGGCCTGATTTAATTAATAATTAGCATTAAAGAAAAGACAATCTGTAAACTGATATTACACAAGTCACCAGTGCATAGACATAGTCAGCTAGCCCAGAAATCTTTATAACACCCCCAGAGGAATCCAGGAGGACCAGAGCAGCATGTAAGTAGATCAGTGACAGTTGTTTGTTTCTTTCTTGTCTGCCTTTCTTTTTCTCTGTGTGGGAACAACACATGAGTCTCTTTTGTGTTTGCATAAGGGACACTGGGGGTGATACAATGCCTTCAATGTAACCACATATATGTTAGAGAGACAGAGGGAATGGCATACTGCCATGTCACATGCATATCATACTATAATAAATAACCTTCCAGTGAACAAATGAAAAAAAAAAACAAGCATGTCATTTTTTGTTGAAATAAATGTAGATAAAGCAGCACTTATATAGGATGTTGTGATACTGACTGTGACTTTGTATGTGATGGCTTTCTGTAGTCCTTCTGGAGAGATCTGCAACAGCTCTGCCACCACTCGGATTTCCTGAGCACTTACCACTGACGCCACCTCCTGGCCATCAGTCTGCCGCACAGCAACGAGGAAAAAGCAGAAAACACATTTTATCCCTTGTTTGCAAGAACGAATGTCAGAAATTGAATTCCAGTAAAGTTTATTTATGCTTTGTATCTTGTTGACATATATTTGTGTCATCATCATCATCCAAAAGCTCCATGTATGACTAAAACCTTCAGTTTGCGTGTTATATGTGAAAGTTTATGCTAAAACAACTGGGACAAGACTGCTACATGCCTTTCAAACCACATCACATTTGGGACAATGTTCAGACAAGACCAATAATACATGTTCGTCCATTTATTTAAAACCAAAACAGCACATCAGCGCAGACACATCATATCAACTGTTAAGCATGGTGGTGGAGGGTTGATGATTTGGTGTTGGCGCTCCAATCTAAGGTGTGGTGACTATTTCTATTAAATATAGTCGAGGACTGCTCCAGATAGCAGTGAGAGTTTTCAACCATGAACAGGGATTTCACACACACACACGCACACACACACACACACACACACACATACATGGATACCGATGTTTTCACAGTGACCTTAACATTTTGCTGCTATTAAGTCAACCAATAATCCTCTGTGTACAAAAGTGTACTAGAGTCAAATCTAAGGCTCTGTCTGAAAGCTAAGGCTTGACTGAAACAGGATCGTATGCAAACATAGCAGTAAATCTACAACAGAATGGCTGAAAAAGAAACTCCATGATAATCTGAGAGTCTGATGATATGGACTCATATAGGTGATATAGAATATGATGCACAGTGAGGGCAGGAACTTAGAATCACCACAAATGAATGATTTAGGATTTTGTATTTTATTAAAAAACACATGAAGTTAGGAATTAGGACAGGGTGTGTTGCTTTGGAAAAATTACCTCATGTCTCTGAAAGTACACATTGCCCAGGTGTAGAACAGAAGAGAGAACTCTGAAGATGGCCAGCTGGTCCTCTGGAGTAAAATGAAGGATTTCCATGGCAGAAAGCAGACGTCGAAAGTCATCAGCATCGTTCTTTCCTGTTATCACACAATCCCCTCCCTGTGTGGAGACAGAAAAAGCATGAACTAAAGAGTACTTTCAGGAGAGGCTGACGTTTTCTTGCACGCTCTCGTCTACCTGGTTGAGGTAATAATACGTTTCAGCTTCTTGCAGATAGAAAGCCTGCTTCTGCTGAGAGGGAAGACCTGCTAGCATCTCATAGAAGATGTGATAGTTCCTCTCATCTTTGGCCTGAAGTAGACAAAGAAAATTGCTACAGTGAGTAGATACACAAACAACTATAATATAGGAAGAAATATTATTTGGTTTTATTTCTCTGGATGTTTCACCTGGAAGACAATACGAGACTTTTCCAGTAGATACTGAGAGGTTATGGCACCACTGATCACACCGCTAAATAAACAAGAAGTCAAAGGAAATGTTAAAACAAGGGTAGAATTACTTTACCGGAGAATACAGTTAGATAATTACTGCTTACTCACTCTTCAAGAAAGACTTCTATGTATTTCCCAAAGCGACTGGAATTATCATTTCGCACAGTTTTGGCATTTCCAAAAGATTCCAGTAGAGGAGCTGCTTCCAGTATCTACCAAACAGAGGACACACTTTTCATTTTGTTTTTAATGGATGAAATGGATAAAAGAACGTGTGGTTCCAACAATGACAAACATTTTATTTCACATATTGAAAGCAGCCTTTTTATAAAAAAAAACAAACATTTATATTAGTTTCTGGTTTTAACTAAAAACAATTCATTAAAAAATAAAATAGTTCATATTGTGCAAATTTGTGGGTTCATCATTTACATATCTCTGTACACTAAAAACACACACATATAGATATGTGTTAATTTGTCAAGAAAAAGATTTTAAAGAATGCACATTATGTCTGTATATGTGATTTTTGTACATTAGGCATTTCCTGTCACCTTCTGTGTAAAATGCTCCACATATGCTCCCAAATCTTTAAAAGACCAAATCGTGGTTTCTCTTTTTGCAAGAAGTACATGCCAAAACTTAATTGTGCAATTGTACTATTATTTATGTATTTCTACAAGTCATATGAATAGAACTGCATTCACTTTGGAATAATCATGTGCTTTGATTAGCTGCTAATCAAAAGAAATACCAAAAACAGAGGAAAAAAGAGAAATGAGAGAGGTACTTAAAAAAGAAAAAAGTTTCTCTCTAAGTGTTGAAATGTGGTATTATATTAATAAACAAATGGTGATCTGCAGACACTTGTTTGCTATTATTTGAACCAAGTATTTGTGCTTATTTCAACAATTAATACTCTTGTGTGGAAGGCTTTGGCACAACTGACCCAAAATGTAGCACAACAACAAGAGGCCCATTGCAGCAACAAAGAACCAGCTCTGATTGATCAAAAGTGCAAACATTTTACATAAACATTAGAAATAAAGCATGTCAAACTACTTGGGAGCAGATTCCTCTGTGTTGGCTTTTAAAGGTTTATTTTATGTTTATATAAAAAGGGATAAATAACACTCTGAAGGAAAGAAAACAAACAATATAAACACCCATTAGAATGAATTAAAAATGTAAAACATTAGTTTGTTCAGAATATTACAGTAACACACCACAGCAAAACACAGCATGATGCAATTCTACAGCCTATATGCAGAGATGAGGTTTAAAATGTAAAAAACAAGGCATGCCGGACATTCTACTACCTCAATCTGGACCCAAGGTAAGGCACAGAGACAGAAAACAATTTACATGGAGGCATTACTCATCTATCATGTAAGGGTGTGTGTGTACATGCAATTATCTTGGTCTAGTCACAGCAGTTTGTGCCTGTCAGAATTTGTGTGTGTACCTGCTGGGCAAGATTCGACTTGTGATGTATTGCTGCAAGGTAGCGAAGGACGAGTTTAGTGGCCTCTGTTTTTCCAGACCCACTCTCCCCACTGAAACACACACACATCGATATAACTATTAAATTTCCAAGTGATTGTCATTAAACTCTGTTGAAATGAAGAGGAGGCAGGTTGGCTGGAAATTCTCATTCGTGTCCTAGAAATAAGCATATGAGGCCTTAATAAGTCCAGAACACAAGGGATTTAAGCAACCTTATCATAATTGTTCTGAGATATAAAACTTTTACAAACACAACAAACAGAAAACTTAAAAACCTCACAGAGTATGAACACTTTCACCACTTTCAGCACAAATAAAGATGTGACCTGTGATGAATAAGCAACCTGTCCAAGGTATACCCTGCCTCTCGCCCAATGATTGCTGAGATAGGCTCCAGCTACCCTGAATTGGAATAAGCGGTTGACATAATAGATGGATGGACAATGGATGGCTGGATGGGCAAATAACCTTATTTGATCACTTCACTGGATACATAAAATGCTTCAGCTTGCTGGTCCATGAAATCACAGAACCACACTGAGTTCTCCACACCAGCCATAAAACATCTCAGCTACTTCATTGAGATAGGCTTTCAGCATAATATATAAAAGCTGGTAGTACTGAAAACTAATTCCAGCATAACTTTTTATTTATAGGAAAAAAAGTCCTGTAATATCAGCCAATATTACTATAACACTGTTTTCTATAGTTGAGTTGTATATTAATGAGTACCTGATAAAAGGAGAATCCTTAAACCAGTCTATTATTTAATCCTCGTTAACTCCCTGCTGGTACTGTTTGAGTGTTTGATGTAATTGATTTAAGTCATGTAAAACCAGGCTAATCACTTATTAGTAAAAGCCTCAGCTCTTCTTATGTGTTAAACTACCTGAAACAGTCTCTCACCCATGGTCAGGGCTTTTCCACTGCCAACAACTTAGCACTTAATACCACCATTATGCAAGCTCTGCCCAAGGAGAGCAGAGTTGTGTGTGTCTGTGTGTATTTAGGGAACGCTGGCACCTTTACCACATTCTGGTGTAATGTTTCAACTCAAAGGCTACTTGGGCAAACACACACACACACACAAAAACGTCACATTAATGGTTACTGAACACCAGACCTCAGTTAGCCCTTAACACGCACTCGCTGGCATGCTCACACAACCCTTAAATCCACGCACACGTGCATTCAGACACATGCCCCTCTGAAACTCCATCTGCACCTGGCTCAGACCTGGCTGGACTTTCCTTACAGGTGTCTCCTTCCGAGTACAGCTAGAGTGTTCCAGGTGTGTGAGAGTGTGTGCATGTGTAAGGTGTGATTGTGTTTCATGATTGATTATGGACATACCCAAAAGTATGTGGGTATACAATATATGTGATTACACCTGATTGTCCAACAGGCCTCTCTGATATTGTGTACTTCAAGGTTTAGCCATTTTTAGAAAAACACTTTAAAGGTACAAAGAAACAGCACAAAAGAAGTATAGTTTAAATTGCAGCTGAACTGCATAAGGCATCTATTAAAAGAGCAAACTGATTATTTGCATGTATAGAGAAAGTGACTGAACTTTTTACCTGATTATTATGACCTGATTGTGTTTGGCATCCATCATTTTGGAATAAGCAGCATTTGCTATGGCAAACAAATGCCTGTAAGGCAAAACAAATTACAATAGTAAGATCTCTTATTAATGATCAAGATTTTTAAAACAGATAACTTTTTTGTTTTGTTCTTTTTTTTTAAAATAAATTAACACAGTTGTAAAATAAGCATTCAAACAGTTTTCAGTTTACTGTTCTTGATGTTTGAGAGGGAAGAAGATGACTTACGGTGGGTTCTCTCCCAGAGCACAACCCTTATACAGAAGCACTACATCTGTCCCATAGATGTTGTACATCCTGTAAGGATTCACAGAGACTAGAATGCTGCCAATGTATGTCTGGAAAAAGATATTAAAGAGTGAAGAATATATTACCTATGGTAAACATCATGATCACATGGAACGCTTTAACACAAGTAAAGATGATTTCCTGAACAACTGTTCCTTTAAGCTTTGCAGAGTGTGCAGGTCACGTGACACAGTCCCTCCAATTGTAATTACAACTCAGTGGGATTGTTATTCGGAACACATTAAGCTCTCCACCAATAATAGCTCTTTACAATCGCCCCCATGACAATGTACAAGCCATTTAGGAATCAAATGCTGAGGTCAAGCAGGCGGTCCTTTTTCAAAACTGCAGACTTACAGAGTTTCTCCCTTTTGTTTTAGGAGCCCAAAAAGCCAGACGTGTAAAAGTAGAAATAGAAAGTAGAAATCCTGCCATGTATTTGGATCTATTTGTACATTTAGAACATGTGTTTTCACCAACAAGCTTGTTTACCTGGCAGATGAACTATGTTCATTAAATTAAGTCGATTTAGTGACTAATTGGAACAGCTGCCAGACAGGATTTTATTTTCTACTTCAACTCTCTACACCTCTGCAAAATGCACAGATGCGTTTCTGTGGGCTGTTCAAAACAAAATGGTCAAAATCTGTACTTTTTAAACTTTTTAACTTTACATTTTTATTCTTTTTATTTCCAATCAATGAACATGCAGACCTTTGAACCAGATCCAACAAGAGAGACAGAAGAAAAGAAAGAGACAGAAGTAATAAGTAAATAAAACGGAATAAAGATTGTTGTAATCACTCACAAATTTATCCAAGTGTTTTTATGCATATTCCTTTAAAGGAATTCATGAAATACTTACATAAATGTTTTCTCTTTCAAACCTTTTCTTTATATTCAGCAGAACACCCCCCTCATTCATCTCCCTGAGAAAAAAAAACACATGAGATATTTTAAAGATAATACATCATTCAACATCCACTTTTTTAGCCCTTAAATACGTTTTTTTGCATACTAAGTGTTTAGGAATGCAGAAAATGTAATTATATTACCTCCTGATATTGCGCAAATATCTTTATATATTTTTTTGGTCATATTTTTCAGTTTGTTTATTTTCTCTATTCTCGATTACATTTTTTTAAATCCATTACACCGTCGTATTTGCTGTGAGTCTGCCAAATAAGGTCATGGACTTCTGTCTTTTTTGTTTTTTGGAAGCGATTCGGTAGTCCAAATTCATGCTGAAGTTATCAGATAACAAATCAAAATGTCATTAACCCACACAATTCTACAAATATGGGGGAACAGGGTAGAGGTGAACTTTCTGAAGGGACGCGGGAGATGACATGCCTTACTCACATTTAAAGAGACAACACCAAAACAAGTCTCTCCAAAGACACACCTCAGAACAGGGAATATTAGGGGTGTGTAGATCTAGAGTAACTAGGAATTCAGACCAAAGGATTGCTGTTCTACTTTATACAGACAATAAATTATTGATTTACTGTGCATGTTAAAAGGAAGGATTTAAAAGCATGATATATCCCCTTTAAGAGGCACATCAAAGCATGCCAAGATTACAAAAACAGTTTTAACATGTTGGGGTAGCAATCAAATGAAAATCCTAAATCCTTAATCCTAAAAGTTTGGTTGCTGGTCTATAAAGATCTGAATGGTTTGTGAACCAAAATACATCAGTGACGTCTCGACCCAGTATGAACCTACCAGACCCCTCAGGTTATTTATGAGTTCCCAGAGTCAGAACCAAACATGGAGAAACTGCATTCAGCATTGGAATATGTGGTTAAATGTAAATCACTTTGAATCATCCTGTTTTTTAACTTTGCTGTACAAATAAACTTGTCTGCTTTGCCTACCAATTCTTCAGTTGTAACCACCAAACCAAACCACTTTCATCTTTGTTTTCACAATTAACACTGTTTTCAGGAGCTGAAGAGTGTGCTGTATTATACTGATGTATGCCTTTTCTCTCTTTGATTTTTTTTATGATTTTGAGTTATCTTTTATTTTTACTTACTCCAGCTGGGTCATATCTTCCACACCATCTTCCTCTCTTTGCTCCCGCTGAGCTACTGTGGCCATGCTTCTGATTGAGTACATCTAAAACGTGTATACACACAGAAATTAAAACAATATGCAAGTACACAAGCACCCCACTGTTGACTGAAGCAAATATATATTACACATTCACTCAAAACAAAATTATAAGTCTGTTGGTCTCTTAAATGGTCTATTAACACAGCAAAACCTTTTCCACACAGATCATTACCAATATTCCTAATATATTGCATGTTTTGCTCAATGGCCCCTATGGCTAAGCATCCTTCTCTTAAATAAATCAATGTATACCTAATAACTGACCACATAACTAGTTTCTTATAGCAACATTGGATCCTGCATAACTACAACATTAACCCAACCCAAATTATTGCAGATATTTAATTAGCTTTATATCATTTACTGTAATTTAAGAGCTATTACCTTGTCAAACCATTGCCCCTTTGGTTCCCCTTCTCTGTCAAGATTCCACTCCCCCGGTTGCTGCCCCACATGACCCTGTCCCATTAGGCCATGGGGCTCAAGGAGCTCTCCATCTCTGTACATAGACCACTTATTGAGGTTCTGTACTGTTCCATGAGGGAGAACTCTCTCGGCGGCCCATACATCCATATCATGCTGCATTTCAATGCCAGAGCCTTGTGCCCAGTGCTGTTCAGGACCAGAAAGCTGAACTTGGGGAGATACTACAGCATATGAAGAGGACAGACGGAACGAGGCCCCCTTGAGGTGAGAGCCTTGCAAAGCACCAGAGAGGTTAAGTGACCGTGGTTGTGGAGTACTAGGGGCACCCAGTCGTGTCATGATATTACCCTCAGGAAGACGATATTTTGCCCCACGAAGATTAGGGTTTTTTGACAAGGCATTAGACAAGTCCAGTGATTGGGGTCCAGAAGGGGTCTGTGAGCGGGTCATAAGAGTTCCATCTGGCAAACGGTAAGAGGCAGATCGGAGGTTTTGATTGCGGAGAGCATTGGAGAGATCAAGTGAGCGTTGCTCTGATGTATCAGTAGATCCAGGCCGCTTCAGTAAGGATGAGGCTGAAAGATTATATGAAGCACCACGGAGGTTGGTGTTTAGCAGGGCGCCAGAAAGGACAGGATTGGAAGGTTCTTTGGGTTGGTTGCGTGCAAAAAGGGATGAACCTCCAGGGAGCTGAAAATTTGTCTTACGGAGATTGGCATTCTTCAAGGCACCAGAAAGTCCAGGTGATGCTATTGCACTCTCAGCATTCTGAGGTGCTTCTCCTGGATGTGGTAGAATTGAACCATCTGGTAAGCGATAAGATGCCTTTCGAACATTTGCATTGAGAAGGGCAGAGGAAAGCATTGAAGAAGACACAGATGTTTGCTGTTCAACAGGTTCATTTCTGGTAAACAATGAACCATCAGGAAGTCTATAAGTGGCCTGACGTAGACTTGAGTTCTGCAAGGCATTAGATAGTGCAGAGGGGGACAGCTTCCCACCACCTACAACATTACTTGTTGCCGGTGGTTCAAGGGCTTGGGGCCTTGTCAAAGTACCACTTGGTAGCTTGAACATGGATCCCTGGATTTGGGAAGTCCTCAGTCCACCAGATAGAAAGGAACTACCTGTGATACCTCCTTGTTGAGGTACAGTAGAAGGAGGAGCAGGTATTGCAGAAGATGTGGGAGAGGGGTGTCTCTGAAAAGGTGATGCAAAGGAGGCATTACGCAACTGAGAGGTCAGCATTGCAGAAGACAAGTGTGGAGAGGAGAGAACAGATGAGGCAGAAGGGGCTGCTTCTTGTGGAGGAGACAGGACAGTTGTATAGAGGTTTGCATTGCGTTGCAAAGGAAATGAATAGGAGGTGCTGCGTAGTTGGGAATTCTGCATCAAAGCATTGGATAAACCTAAATTAGCATAAGGGTTTACCCTCTGGGTTTCCTGTGCAAGAGCTGATACATCCCCCTGCCCAACAGGTAAAGGAGATGGGCTTCTCTGTATAGGTATGCTGACGCCAGCATTTTGTAGGTAGGGATTTTGAAGTGTTCTTCCCAAATTAGGAGATGGTGGGCTGCATTGTGGAAGGTTTGGAGAGAAGCCTCCATTCTGTACATGAGGGGAGGGGGGTCTTCGTAAAGAAGATGCATTAGGAATTGAAGAGGGCAGAGGAGAGGGTGTGCCTACAATCTGAGACCCTGGGAATGCATTTGTAAGCATTGGGGATGGGCCTGCATCCATCAGTGTGTAGTCATACTGTGAGATGCTCTGTGATGATGGAAGAACACCAGGAGGAAGACTAGAGTGAGTCATTGGAGGTTCAAAAGATGTCTGTCCATGACGGTGAGGACTCATTGCCCTGTGAGGCAATGGAGAGGGTGGGTGAGAAAGGTAGTGCATTGGAGAGGCAGAACGGGAGGGCAGTGGAGATCCATGCCGGAGTGACTGTGGAGATGGGGGTCCACTCTGGAACCTACGCACTGATGGCTGAGGAGAAAGTGGGCCACTCTGTTTCAAAGATTGCTGGGGAGGGATAGAAGATGCTCTGAATGATTGCCTTGACTGAATAGAGGGTTGATTTCTCGGCATGCGAACAAGAGGCTGTCCCCGACCTACAGGTCTGTGGAAGCCTCCTTGGCTGGTTCCAATTCGCTTGGTTTCTCTTAACCCTGCCGGCCGTGATCCTGCTCTGTCTAACATTGGAGTTCCAGCTTCAGCCCCTATTTGTCCTGAAGGAGAGGCAGAACCACTGTGTATGGAGGATCTAAATGGTGCTACTTGCTGAGTGACAGGAGGCCCATGTCTACTGCGCCTCTGTAGGTAGGGGTTAGCTGGGGAAGGTTTTACAGCTCCCATAGGCACATGGCTGCGTCCTCCTGGCCCTCCTCTTAGCCTGCGAGTAGAAGTGCGGGTTGGAAGGGGGCGAGCAGTGACATGTGATGGTGAAGGAGAGGTAGGGCGATGAGGTGAAGTGGGGCGAAAGGAATGAGGCGGAGACTGAGATCTTTCAGGTTGAAGCGGGCTTCGTCTGTGAGGAGGTGGTAGTGTGAGAGAGGGGGAACGCCTCATCACAGATGTTTGTCTTCTCCCTTGAAACAAGTGTGGTCTAGTTGGTGGCAGAGGGACTGCATCTGGAGGGGGTTGCTGTCTGAAAGATAATCTTGGGGATGGTGGAGGACTTTGTCTCCTCCTAAATGATTCCCGGGGTGAAGCTAGTGGACTAGAAAGTGGGGATTGGGGTCTGACAGATGTTGGAGCCCTGTGCAACCCAATTCCTCCCCTTCCTCGTGCCAGGGATGGCTGAGTTCTTACTGACATACCTTTTCTTTGTTGTGGTGGAGAAGAAGGGGGACTGAACTGTCTCCGCCTATCAACTGGAGACATGGGCATTTGACCTGCCATTGATGCCCTGTGTGAGAGCCTTCGACTAGGTAAGTGAGGAGAAAAGTGAGGGTCTAACTGGATGTTTGATTGGAGGTCTATGGGATGTGGTGAGAAGTGGGATGAATGTGTTGCTATATTTCTAGCAGATCCTGGCCTCAGCGATAACTGTGGAGATGGAAACTGACTCATCCTTCGCACTGGTCTGGGTGATGACACTGGTGAATGAAGCGGAGAATATATCATCGACTGGACTGGTGGGGCCACTACTGGCATTTGGTTCATCTGAAATATCTGTTGGTCTTGTGGAAAAGGTGCTTGATACACCTGGGGAGAAAACGGAGGTGGTAAAGTGGAAGAGGACATCTGACCAGGAAGAATAGCAGCAGGAGGGTAAGCTGGCTGAGGGGAAACCAAGTAATCGGTATGAATGCTTCCAGCTGTTGTCATGGGGACTTGTCCAGGAAGAGCAGTGCTATTTTGTTCATTCATAACAGTTGGGTGAAGGAGTTGTGTGGGAAAATATGTGGGAAAAGGTTGTTCGTGTTGTGTATTTAACATAATTTCTTGATTGTTGAGTGCAAGTATTGGGGAAGCTGGTGGAATCATTGGGGAAGCGGGGCAAGAATTTAGAGGAGGTGGTGGCAAGGTTTCCACTTCTATTCTGTCTTTGCCAAATAACATTACCTGGGGCCTGGGGACTTTGAACTGCTGCGATGAAAAAGGCTCAGGTTGAGGAAAAGAAAACTGCTCGTGTCCATATAGCTGTCCTGTGTCAGCTGGATCTAGTCCAGCACTCATAGGGAAATGTTGTTGATAAGGGTTATAAGCAGAGGAAGGTTGTGTGTATTGCATCATTGGTCCATTATATAGACTTGAGACAGGAGGGTAAATGCCATTCATGTCATACACACTATAGTTAGAAGCTATATTGTGGTCAAAATAATCTTCATATAGTTCAGATGGATCATGGAAACCATATATTGCATCACTAAAGTAACCAAATGGCTCTGGTTCTACTGCATACAGCAGTCCATCTTCACCATAGTAATACTCAACCCCTTCTTCGCCATAGTAGTCCTCATAACCATCATCATAATAGCTATAAGGGTAACCATACTCATCTATATCTTCATCATCATAGTAAAGCTCATCATCATAATAGAAGTTGCCCTCATCATCATAGTAACCATATTCGTCCTCCCACTCTTCATCATCATAGTCCATTTCTTCTTCATATGTATTATATGGGTCATAAGTATTTGGCTGTCTGAAGACTCTAGGCCCCCACCTCTCCTGGTAATCATCCTCATATCCATATCCATCATCATACTCATAGGCCTCATTGTAATAATGTGTGTGTCTCCCTCTAGTATCCTTGTTTGCAAATGAAAGGCTCTTACGTCCATATCTTCCTGCCCGCTGCCCAAGGCGTCCTTGGCCTTTAGAGGATAGGAATCTCCCTGTCAACCAGTTAGTAGCGGCTGCAATTTTACCAATCATCCATCCTTTTGTCTTAAATGGTTTTTCTGATTTCTTTTTTCCAAACATACCTTTAAACTTCCCTCCCAGTCCTTTTGCCTCTGTTGCCATTTTTCCCTGACCCCCTAACTTGGAAAGATTTATTGTCTTTTTAGATGGTGCACTTTCCTTTGCAGCATCATCTTTTTTATTAAACAAGCTGAAACCAGACAAACCTGGCTTTTTGTCAGCAGACTTTCCCCCAAAACCAGAAAAAAGCTTGCTAGTTCCTAAAAGTGGTTTACCATCAGTAGGAGATTTCTTTTTTTTGGACAGTCGTAGGAATAGACGGGAGGTACTTTTGAGGTTTCGCTTTGGTTTTGCTTTCTCCTGCTGCTTAGAAGGCAAGCCAAAAGGAGATGCCTTTCCTGTGAGTCCTGAAATGGCTTTGGAGGCTCCTTTGAGGTGAGATTTTGCATCTGCTGTCTTCTGTGTTTTTGCTCCTAAAGTCTTTTGTCCTTCTGCAGCAAACCCCATCATTGCCTTGGAAGCTCCTTTAATGTGCACATCACTCATTTTTTTTAGATTAACTGCATCCATGCCTTTCTTGTTACGTGACTTTTCTTCTTCCTCCTCCTCATCATCAGGAGATGAGTGTTTAGGAGGCTTTATGCCCTTCATAGCCATGGCTTTGGATGCACCTTTCAGAGCTGCTTTTCCTTTTCCTTTATCCTTCTGTCCTGCTTTCTTGGCCACTACTTCTTCCTCACTGTCACCACTTTCTTCCTCTTCAGTCTTCATCCCAGAGGATTCTTCTTCCTCTGACCCCTCCTCCGACTCACTGACAGGTTTCTTTCCTTTTCCCTTCTTTCCATCATCTTTACCTTTTCCTTTTACAGGTGGCTCCTCTGCCTTTTTTCCTCCTTTTTTATCATCCTTTCCCCCCTTCTTGTCATCCTTTCCACCCTTCTTTGGCTCTTCTGACTTGCCTTTCTTGGCAGCTGATTTTGTGTCACCTTTCTTTGGTGGCATGATGTATGTTGTCTTAAATCATTTTAAACAGTAAAAGCACATTCCCAGAAGTGAGGTATAGCTGGGCTGTATTTATGGCCAAATTGCTGTAACCTTGAGAATAAAAGTTTTCATTCATTATTGCTTGCTCACATTAGAGGATTAGAGGACATCTTCATTCCTCTGCAGTAGCTGTTGTCTGTGTGTATAAAAAAAAGAAAAAAAAGCCTTTCCAATTAAGGTAAAATTTAAAACAGAAGACACTCAATTTTAAATGTGAACTATGAAAAAAATATTGCTTACAGTGTCTGTCAATTGTACCCACTTGTTGCTTCTGTTGCAGTTTGCCATTGACACTCTTGGTAAAAAGTAGCATTCAAAGCTAGTTCCAGATCTTATTCCTTTTGGTAGGTTTGTAAGTAACTTCCTGGGTCACACAACAAATAAAGGACCTTGCTCTCCCAGTGACAGAGTTGTTGTAGTCCATTGTGTGTCCCCCATTGTTAGTTCGTCCTGTGAGTCCGGCAATGAATCCCCATGTTGGCCACAGCACCGACTTTGGCAGCACGTTCCCTCAACAAGGAGAGCCAGCATGAGTGCGTCAGTGAGTCTCGGTGTTCTTTTTGTATGAACGCAAGTGTGCACGTGTGTTACATTTTGTGTTTGTATCCTCCCACATCCACGTCAGCTTGTCTTTGTGACCTCCTGCAACCTTCTGCAACTCTCTGGTTACTGAAGCTTTTATGATGATGATCACCTCAGTTTGACACCTTATCCCATTATGAAAGCATCTGCGATCACTAATGTCTATATACTGTAAGTCTGTATATGTAAATCAGAGAGAGTATTCTTATTATAGCTTCAAAGAGCACCTTGACATACCAGTTATACTACCTTGGGGTAACACTATCTCCTGGTTCACTTGTGTATAAATAATGCAAGCAGGCTGAGCTGTTGCTAAACTGTGTCTGAGAGGCAAAGCTACACTGAGCCAAAACACGCACGTCAGTAGCACCATGGAATGCAGCTCAGAAAGTTGTATCTTATTGTGATTATACATCCAACAGTTTAAGCACATTTCGATAGTGCATGCTAAGGGCTACGAGTTTTAAACAGAAGACCATGTTTTAGAATTTAGCTTGTAGCCTTTCATGGTTTTAATAAAGAAATTAATAAATTTGTTAATAGTCATTAATTTATGTAAAGTGTCCACTTAAGTGGCAAGCTAAATCTGAAATTCCCTTTATAGCTTGTGAAGTGCAATTTCAGTTGGTTGTTGTCACTGATACCACCAAAATCCTCCAAATTATAATCTGTTAAATGACTTTATTGGGACCATCAAGCATCTCCTAAATAGTGTTAATAGCCGCAATTTAATGACTGCAAATATAGAGCATGAAACATGGAGCTGAACGGTATGAAGTGTGAAATCATTGCATAAATAGCTGCTGAGAATTCATTGAGGGTTACCTGAAGTTAGTTCATTGATGATAGGTTCATGTTAATTCATTGATGATGGGCTGATATTCCAGGAGGTCATATCAGTGGCAGATGTGAATGTTTAATGAATACCCTGTGTTGTCCCTACGCAGCATGGATAAAACATTCATCGCAGGCTCCTCTAAATATATCACAAAGGGTCAGCCCCACCCTGGCCTTCTCTACAACAAATAAACACTAATAAAACTACAGACTTGTACAATTAGTTAACAGCCAGATGTTGTAGAGCAGATGACAGGCATCAGCAGATTGTTGTAAAATTGGTTAATCTATAATCACAGTTATTTAGCTCCATGAAAATAGTTTTCACCCATTTAAGTTACTGAAAAAAATCAGAAGAGGGACTTGATGACCTCTGGCCCTTTCTGCTTCATAGAGCTAGGAGGACTAATAGACTTGATCTTAGATAAGATCTGAATTGAAATCTGTATTGTATTTCCGCAGGTGCAGTGACCATAGCAAAACTCTAACATTCTGCAGGCTGTCCTAACAACAGCAGCAGGTGGTATCATGTCACTGCAGATACGTTCACAGAGCAAGTACAGAGGAAAGATCAAATGTTCCTTTCTCCTCATCCCACACTCAGACAGTGAGTATTCAAGCCTGATTATCAAACATGTAAAAAAATTACAAAAAATATCAGTTTGAAATATAGTCAGTTTACTATATAAAGTGGTAATGGATACTGCACAAAGAGCTGTGCAGAAGAAAGAAGACTGGATGCAAACAGGTCCAAAGTAGCAACGAAGGTGAAGAAAGTTAGAAGGATGATAGGAAGGCATAGAGGGTCACTGGAGAACAAGCGAGTGGGAAATGCAGTCAAGAGTCTCTTCCTCTGTCAATCATCCTGTCACTCAGTTACAAGATGCTTTCAGCAACACAAGGCCAATAAAGGAAATCTCCAGAGCGAAGCATAGCCAACAAGTTCCTTTAGAGGCTGTGGAGACATATCCAAGCACACGCATATGTGAATGTCTCATTTAGGTAACAGCATCCATCCATCCATTTTCAACCGCTTGTTCCCAGAGCGGGGTCGCGGGGGGGCTGGAGCCTATCCCAGCCGCCTACGGGCGAAAGGCGGGGTACACCCTGGACAGGTCGCCAGTCCATCCAGGGCTAGGTAACAGCATAAGATTTCTAAATCCAAATCATCAATGTATAAGGAAAGGAAAAAGACTGACAGCTACATATTGACATTAATAAGTTAATAGAAAGGATGCTACAAAAATAGCAGGTAAAAAACATCTCATTAACAAGGGCTCTGTTTCACCTGGTGTTCGGTAAGCATAGCCACTTAGAAAACACACCAAGCCTTTTAGCTACAAAAAAATCATTTTAAAATGTTTTTTGAAAAAGTTTGTATTTCTATCAATTAGACCAAATTTTTCATGCCATATACACAGAGCTGACTGCGATGTGCATGCAACCATTTTGTCCTGCTATTTCAACTAGAATTATGACTAAATAGCCCAACATCTGCCACACACTCTGATGACATAGACTATCAACAAAGGTGGGTAGTAAAAGTTTACATTTACCTATTTATATTCTTTAAGTAACTTTCTGAAAAACTACACTCTTAAGATTTATTGCATCAAACATTTTACTTTTACTCAAGTAGATTTTTTAGAAGAAACACTGCACTCACTTCATTACATTGAATGACATTTGACTTTTGTGTTATTTTTTTCCGATCATTTATTCTAACTGATGACCAACAAAACTCATGCCGCCACAGCAATTTAAACTCTTTACTCAGATGAAATTGATCATTAAGACAGTGTAAATGTAGTAGTAACTGGTAACATCATTGGTAACATACTTCCTTTCAAGAGATACTGCCATTTAAAGAAGACTGAAAATGATCTGAGCATTACTTGCATGGAAAATGTAGAAAGAAAAGTGTGATAGTGAGAAAGCATCCCTAAGACAGAATGTGAGACAGGAGGATGAGAAGACTGTACTCAGGTTTCCTGTAAGCCTTTAAACCCCATTCAGGTCTTAACCTAAGCTGTCAGATCACATCTTGATTCAAGTTTTGAGGATACATCATTGATGATAGATGGGTTTACTATCTACAGGAAGGATAGAAATGCATTTGGGGGGGGAGTCTGCATTTATGTGCAGAGCCACCTACAGGTAAAAATCAGGTGGGATTTAATGAAACGGGATATTGAAGTCCTCTGGTTGCAGGTTCATTTAAAACATCTTAAACCAATTATTGTTGGATGTGGTTATAGGCCACCAAGTTCAAATGCTGAATATTTGGATAGGATATGTGATATGTTTGATGCTGTATGTAGTACAAAGTATGAAGTATATTTTATGGCTGATATGAATATAGATTGGAAATCTTTGTCCTGTCCAATGAGAAGGAAATTGTGGGATGTTTGTGCAGTTTCTGGATTATCCCAGGCAATTGGTAAGCCAACAAGAATTAGTTTTAATACTAGTCATGAGAGAGTGGCAACATGTATTGACCATCTTTATCTAAATACACCTGAAGTTTGTTCTAAAGCCATCTCAATGCCTATAGGATGTAGTGACCATAATCTAATAGCAATTGTTAGGAAAACCAAAGTGCCGGAAAAAGGTTCAAAAATAGTTAAAAGGAGATCTTTTAAAAAATTTGATAAGGAGAAATATATTACTGATGTGATGAATAGCAATTTATTAAATATTTTGCTATTGGATGATCCAGAAGTTGCCTTTCAGGTATTCGATGAAATTTTGATGAGAATTATAGATTGTCATGCACCTGTGGTTAAATCTACGGTAAGAGCTTTTGACTCTCCGTGGCTAGACAAGGACCTGAAGCAATACATGAAAGAAAGAGATCTGGCAAAACAAATGGCATTGCTATCAGGATTAAAATCAGATTGGCAAATTTATTGTAAATTAAGAAAT
>JBAMHV010000022.1:6913057-6933816 GCA_037177535.1 Pseudomugil gertrudae
ATTCAAAAGAAAAAGCCGCTATCGCCCCCTAGAGTCACAGATTCTGACAGGTCACAGATTTTGCTGTAACACCTGTTCGTTGCAGGTTATCTATTAGTGACGTTGCTATCACAAGCACACTCATGGGGCGATTTGTGGTAATATATTACCAATAATAATAATAATATATTACCACATATTGTGGGACAATTCTAGCCTTTCGAGAAGGATTTCAACCCAAACGTTTAGTGCGCCGTTTTTTCCCCTGGAATTTCGCTCGGGGATTGTACCGTGATACGTTCATCTTTCATTACATCTTGTGATAAAAACGTGTATGTTATGTTAGCGGAGTTCCATCTTGAAGGTTTATGTAAACAATGACGACTTCCGGTCGGTCACTTGACTAATGAGATGCTCCAATTTCTTCTTCTTTTCTTTTTATCACTGTGACATCCAATCCAAGCAGCCAAAGATCACCGTGAGGTGAAATAGCAATCTTCCATTATTTCAATGAAAGTAATAAACAATAATGTATCTTGGCCAAAACACAGGTAAATAAGGCATTTACTAACTATCCTAAAGGTACACAACCTTTACGCGCCTGCTTTACGCACAGGCTTTACGCACGTGCTTAGTCTGCGTTTTTTGTGTTGTGCTTTATGGTAGACTGAGTTATTGATTGTTTTTTTTTTAAGCAAATTAAAAAAGTAAAAGGTGTTTTACTAAGCAGGATTAAGGGGAACATATGGCTTAACTTGATAAATTATTAATTAATAATTAAGAGAGAGTTCAGTTCCATGAATGTGGCTTATCTGAGTAACCATGGTAACTTATGCCCCAGAGCTAGGGATGGACAGGAACCACACTACTAAAATAAAACTTTGCGTTAACGCCACTCATTCTTGTATAATATTTAAAAAGTAAAATAAAACTTATATCACCACTTTCACCATCTGGAAATTCAATAAATCAATCAGTGCCAGTGCAACTAAAGAAAGAAAAGAAACTATACACATACTTTGCTTAAAAATAAATTAAATGAACATGAGATTTATTAAAACTAATTAATACCTTATTAATCCCCCTTCCAATTTTCACAAACACCTGACCCACACTGCTTCTGGTTGGCTTACAGTAAAGCTTGGCCCCATCCATACAGGCCTACGGTAGGCCTATTTAGAGCGTAATAGAGAAAGAGGGGAGTCATAGAGCAAGATAGATTCAAGCTAATTTTGACTGAAAATTAAGACATAAGTTGCATAAAAGATGGGCTTCATCATAACAGACAAATGCGTTTTAGATTACTTAGACTATATTGTCTGTATTCTTCCCCTGAAGCATTATCTGACGGCTGTGACTCGTTAATCAGCTGCAACTCATTGCAGATCAGCCAGGAGAAGCAAATATCCTTTACTGTAAAACCCTCACAGAAAAGTCAAATAAGTCAAGAACAGCAGGGCCGAGGCATCTTTTATTCTCTTACAGTGACAATCAGCTGATGGGCCAACCTGGCGGATCTGTCAGGTCCATCAGGTTCACTGAATAACAGCTGATCAGCAATGCATTACAGCAGGAAGGTGACATTCTGAGGAAGACTACTGCAGACTAGTCTAAGAAATCTAATTAATTTATTATGATGTGGGCTCATCTTTGATGCAATAAATGTTCATTTTCAATAATAACCAGTAGATAGTTACATAATTCAGTCATAAATGGATGGAAATTAGAATGTATTTAATAAATCATCAATTATCTGAGGTTTCCTCCAGAGATCAATTATCTCTGGAGGTTTTAACAACACCTTCCTCTCTGCTACTCTGCCAACGTTTCAACAGTTTGTCAGCTGCTCCACAAGAAAAAATAAAACCTTATTTTTTGCTAATATTAAAAATGGATACAGCTTCTCTGCCCTGCCACCTTTAGGAAGATCTGATCATCATCTGGTTCATCTTGCCTCCTCCTACAAGCCCCATCGTTCAGCAACAACCTGTCAATAGAAAAACTATTAAACCCTGATCTGATGATGCTGAAGATGCTCTGAGAGGATGCTACCAGGCTACAGACTGTCCTCTGTGAACCTCATGGAGATGATATCAACAGCTTGAGTGTGTGACAGATTATATAAACTTCTGTGTGGACAGCATCATTCCAACAAGACCAGCGATGTGCTTCCCCAGTAACAAACCCTGGATCACCAGTGACCTGAAGAAGCTGCTGTGAATTTGAATTTCCCCATCTGGGATTAAGTATTTTTCATTCAATTTCATTTAATTCATTCATAAATCAGCTAAACTGAACTTGTCTAAACACAAGGAGACACACCAGTAAAGCTGCAACACACTTGGTACCATTCCTTATTACAGCAAACCTCTTCACTGGTAGTTATTCCTTAAAGCTCGATAACATACTTCCTCTGGTAACATGGACATAGTGTCAGGTGTGTTATGTTGACTTGATGCTGAGAGGGAGAGATGGAGGCGAGAAACATCTAAAGAAACTGAGCAAATGGTTTAAATGGGCAGTGCTCATTTTCTAGTTGGCTTATTTTAGCCAATGATGCATCACCATGACAAATCAGTGTTATTTATTGCAGTAAGTTCAAATATACAATTTCTAGGGAGTGTGTAGAGGCTACAGCACTGCAGTGCAAATGGCTCAGGTTTGACTCCCAACTTGTCTCACATCCCACTTTCTCCAACGGTCAGTTAAAGGCCCCATCAGCCCTAAAATCTGGTCTATTTTGAAATGTTTCAATATAAAGTTTCTTATTCAGCACAGGAAGGAAATGCATGCATCAGCATGGCTGCAGTGCTAGAGCAGGTCATCTACCCACTGAAAGGTTGGCATGTTTAACTCATTCCCCCAGTCATCTACTGTGGGTAAGACATCTAATCCTTCCTGTGAATGAATGTTTTGGTGGTGTTTGGAGAGGCTGCACGAGGAGCACATTGGCTGCCACGTTCTGTCAGGGCTGCTGTTGACACATGCAGCTTACAATCATCAAATAAAAATGGAGGGTAGATAAATAACGGGCTAAAGTGAAGCGCTTTCAGCGCCATCTGCAATAAAGCACAATATAAATCTGATCCCAGTTACAAATGAAACTATGGTTTTATAAGCTGGAAGATTTCAGCCCCTGAATTGGCTCGTTATAACAATGTGCTCGTTAACCCAAGGCTCCACCGAAACTATTTAAACAGCATCAAAGTGGAAAACATCTCCTGTTTGCTTGAAACTCAACAAACTGTTTTTTTTCCAAAAATACTGAATAGGAGTTTAAAACATTGTAATAAAGACTATACCCACACACACACACACACTGAGCACTCATACTTAGCCATATGGAGCCAAGTAGCATCAAGTGTCACACCTGCTCTGTAAAACACACCTAGTCTACAGTACCTTTGTTTTCTTCTTCTGCTCCAGAATATTATCTCTTCATGTCTGTGATCCTCTTTCACGTTATGCCAAAGCAGAATCTCTCCATCCACAACACACTCTGATGAGACATCTTTAAGGCATCCTTTAGTTAAACTGTAGACTCGTCTCTACCTCGTATCAAGCCTCACATTCAGTGCCCCTCTCCTACCCCGAAGAGATGCTTGTTAATATTTAATGGTACCATTGTGCTCTTGTGTGCATGAGTCAATGGGGTGAATTGACTGGAAGCCCATACTTTGAGAAGTGGTGCACTTTTCTTGAAGCACTGGAGATGGTAAACAGCTGTGCTGCAGGGATGAAGGTGGTGAGAGGAGGTCAGAAGACATAGCTCAGAGACCGTGTTGGAGGCCTTAAGAGTATACCATGAAAACTTAAATAATCCCTCTGCAGCTTGCTATGAACGTTGGGTATGTTGTCATGTCGATCAGTAAAAACCAGCTGAGAAAGTTTCCAGAATAAGAAAAAAAGAGGAAAAAATGTGTTAAATGTTTAAAGACTTTATTTTCCCACTTTTTTATGAATAAATGCATTCTGCATCTACATCACAAAAGGTAAAATACACCGCTTTCTGTCCAGAATCACATCAGATATGGCCTGGCTCTGCAGCTCGCTGTTTTTGTTAGATTTCTTATAGAAAATAAGGATGTTAGTGATTTCTCTTTGCTGTATATTCACTGTACAGTTTGTTGGGTTTTGGAAATCCTCTCCTGATGCTTCTCTTCTGTTCATTCAGTTTCTTTTACTTCTTTACAATCTGGATGACATCCTCATGCTCCATGATGTGCGTGAGGCCCACCCTCTGAGGGCTGTACTTGGTACTGGTTCCCTGTAAAGACACATTAGTTCAGATCTGCTGAGTATAGCCGAGGAGATCCTCAATAGTGAAGATTCAAAAATAGCTGCAGATGATTTTATTTCATTTTAAAAAGTAAAATAATGAAGCCCACAAAATAGTCAAATCTAACTAAAGCCAATTTAGAAACTCAAAATGAAGACTGTATGTGTAAACAGTTGCTTAAACACAGGAAAACAGCTTTTCCCAGAGTTGGACCTTCAGGCTGTTTTTAGTTTTTTTCTGCTCAGGAATTTCAGGTTTCATGCAACACACCAGCTCAGATGGATTGAAGGCCAAAGTACCTTTGAAATGTGGTTATAGTGGGACTTATTTGTACACACACTCTCCGGATTGATGTGCAGAGCCACAATGATAAGAGTTGAGGATTCTCACCAACAGCCAGATTTGTCTTCTGGTAATTTTACAAACTTACACCAGACAACTGATATCAAACGATACACACATATCCTGTTAACAACAGCCTAATGGTGACTGAAACGTTTAGCACTTGCTGTGCATTTGCCATCTAAGCCGTTTGTTTTGGTTCATCTTTGCTTTACCTGCTACTGTTGTTCATATGAGTTGATCTAAGATCTGTAAATCATTCAGGAAACATGTCCCCAGCATCTTAAAAGTTAATTTTTTTATCATTTTAAAACCTTGTTTTACAACTTTGGTAATCTTTCTTTGTTTGTGTTGCTCAAAAATTAAAAGAAGATATTTATTTCTGCTTTAATTAGACTTGAAATGTATTCGGTGGCTAAAAAACTATTTTCCTGTAATTAATAATACAGGAAACTCTACTGTGGCCTAAAGGATTAATGTAGCAAGTCAATCGAGGACACAGAAAATGGTGATGCTTTGTCTGACCAAAGTTATATTAGATCCAGGAAAAACATTTTAGTTAATAAAGTCTGAGAAAAAAGGCCAAGTCCCAAATGCTGTTCAACAGCACATAATACACGACTACACCTGGCCAAAAAATCACCACCTGGATTCAACTAAGCAAATGATTACGAGCCTTGTATTGGATAATGACTCCAGGGACGATTATCTTTCAGCTGGCAACAAGTTATTTAACCCCAAATGGAGCAATGAGTTGCTTCTCATTTCCTAAACAACCATGTGGAAACACACATCCTGTGGTCGTAGAAAATATATCTGTGTGAGAAGGGTCGAATCATTAGCATGCATCATGCAGAAAAAACATCTAATGAGATGCAGAAACGACTAAAATCGGGTTAAGAAGTGTCCAATGCATTATTAAAGGACTGGATGGACAGTGGGGACCCATCACCTTCCAGGAAGAAATGTGGCCGGAAAAAAATCCTAGATGATCGTGATCAGCGATCACTTAAAAGGTTTGGTGAAATCAGATCAAAGAAAAACAACAATAGAACTCAGGACTGTGTTTAATAGTGAAAGTCAGTATTTCTACACACACACAGTGCAAAGGAGCTCAAGGAATTAGGACTGAACAGCTGTGTAGCCTCAAGAAAACCACTAATCAGTGATGCTAACCAGTAAATAGGCTTCAGTTTGCTGGGAGCATAAAGATTGGACTCTGGAGCGATGGAATAAGGTCATGTGGTCTGATGAGTCCAGATTTACCCTGTTCCAGAGTGATGGGTGCATCAGGGTAAGAAGAGAGGAAGATGAAGCAATACAGCCATCATGCATAGTGTCTACTAGCCTGTGGGGGCAGAGTTATGATGTGTGGTTGCTGCAGGTGATCAGGTTTCGGTTCAGAAACAGCATGAACTTAAAGAATGAGGTCAGCTGATACCTGAACATCCTGAATGAGCAGCTTACTACATTAATGGATGTTTTCTTCCCTGATGACATGTGCATATTCTAAGATGACAATGGCAGAATTCATCGGGCTCTTATTGTGAAAGACTGGTTCAGGGAGTATGAGACATCCTGTTCATTCATGGACTGGCCACCACAGAGTCCAGACCTTAACCCCAGTGAGAAACTTTGGGATGTGCTGCAGAAGGCTGTGCACAGCGGAAAGACCATCATCAATGCATCTTAATGACACATTAATGCAACACTGGATGGAAATCCATCTTGTGACATTGCAGAAGCTTAATGAAACAATACCACAGCGAATGTGTGTCATAATCAAAGCTAAAGGTGGTCTAATGAAATATTGGAGTGTATGACCTGACTTTTTGGCTGGGTAGGGTTAAATGCTGTTTACAGGACATTTGAGCAGGTGAAACAGTGGTTTGTACTGACCAGGCTGAATGTCAGTAATGTTGTTACTGCAGGTCCAAAACTTTTTCCATTTAACATTAACAAAACAAATCCAAGATAGTGATTTATTTTTTAGTAATCCTACTACTGCAGGTCCTCATCTGTCAGTTCTGTGTGTTATAACATTCACTCATGCATCGTTTTAAAGGACAGCTTTGGGTTATTCTTTTGTTGATTAGGCAGGTTATGTTGCTGACTGTTGCGGTGAATTCTGTAGTTAAAAGAAGCGGTCATCACAAGAGGACCAGGTCATGTGGGAACGATAAGGGAACATCATGAAAAACAGCAACAAATAAGATATCTAAATCAAATAAAGAGTATACATTAATTATTCACTCTGATGTTTAAACCACTCATAAATATCAAACAAAGAAAGAAGAAAAATATACTGAATAGTTGCAGAACTAAACCCAACTATAATTTAAAAATTAATCAAAGCTAAGGGTTTAGACTTAAAGTACATTTCTTTGAGTTTTTATACCAAAAAAGGATAGAAAAGGACAGAATGCTGTATGGGTCCAAGTGTTTTACAGGCTAACTGTATATAAGCTTTAGTAGCCCTCTTTTGAGGAATAAAACACTAACATGTATCCCTGCAGCTGTAAACAGGAAGTATTTGCAGCCTTAAGTAATGTCATTAAAAAGCAGGATTGTTCTGCATGAAATCCCTGATGCTGATTTGATGCTAAAGTAAGACAAGTGCTTCTTTTAAAGGATGGAAATAAATAGTAGTGACCTAAAAATTAAATTTCACTTCAAACTAGGAAGTTTGCAGATATATTCCTTTTTTAGAAAGAGCCTCATTACTTACCCTAACCCTAAGCTTACTTACCCACACCAAGGCGTATTTGAACTGGCTGGCTAAGGTTCTGTGGATTCTGTGGCACTGTGGGTTTAAAAAGAAAGAAAAGATTTGCTCACTTGCTTTTTTTTATACATCTCTGGAAATGTTAATACGTCGGTCATAATATGTGCGGTGTCTGTGTGCTTCGGTGTGTTCTGCTTACCACATGTTCTACACTCGCTCCTCTCCTCATGATGATGGCGTCGTTAAAGTCTGGACGCTCTGACAGGAGAAAAAAATAATAATTACAATGTAATCAGAGATTTTACAGTCCACTCGTGTCATTGTGACTCCCTAATGAATCACACCGATCAAACACAAAATGGTGTGTGTATCATTACCTCCTCTTTTCTTGGTATAAATGCAAATCAGCGCCAGGTATTCCCACAACCTCTCCAGAAGATAATCCAGGTTCAGATTCATTCCACAGCTGGAACGAACATGTGGACAGAAACAGGAGGAAACGTTAACTCCCACATGCACACATCAAAAACAATAAGACGACTGCTTCCATCCAAGAGACGGATATCCGACCTGACGACAACGCTGTGAGGTCTACGTGCCAGCCGGTCCACCTCCTCGATGGAGATCTGATCCACCTTATTGTACACCTGATAACACAAACAGTATGATGCACAACTCCCAACAAATGCACTCTAAACAAAAGAGTTAAAAGAGTTGCTCTCTAGATATGCAGGTAACTTCTCTTAGGGCAAATGTTCAGCTTTAACCCAAGTTTGTTAAAACATAACGTACATATAGACACGGCATGTAAACTCTGTTCCCAACAATGACGTCAATGAATTCATCCGGTGTACTGTCCTCCCTGAAGAGCACTTCTGCATTAAAGATTTCTGAGGAAACGGTTAAAGAAATCATGTCCACAGAGATGCAAAACGGTCTGAAGAAGACAAATGTATCGCAGAAGTGAAGGCATGAATTCACTGGACTGCTGTGGATTCCTGTTCATCGTCTCCTCGGGCACCAACACAGCGAAGGATACTGTATTCATGAAGGATGAGCTGAACAAGCTTCTCTGAGCACTGAGTGAGAGGAACTGTGGAGTTGTAGGAAAGGCCGCCACCTTTCTTGGGCTACAGATTTAAGAAAAAAAAGGTTTTAACAGCTAATGTTACAATTCAAGCATCAATTTCTAGATGTAATAATGTATACTTGATGTACAGATGTATACTTCAATATACAAACAAGCAATAAAGGCTGGGAAACATTTTTACATTTTTTTTTGCCCCCTCAATATTTAGCAGCATCTTGATGGACATGTAACATCTTGAAAGTTTATAGTTCCCATTATGACCTTCCACGATGCTTGAATACAACCCATAAAAACTTTACCTTGAAATAAATATTTGGTTTAGTCCTGTTTAGTCTGATGCCCACGGACTCCAGCTCTTTTTCTAAAAGTTCTCTTAAAACAAAAGGAGAAGTTAATGGTAAGAGATTGTGATAAAAACAGGTGTATACACTTAAATCCCACTTCATGAGTCTTACAAACCTCTGAACATCTCCTTTGGTAGCGTCCAACATCATGATGACAACGTCTGCTGTCCTGGCGACAGCAATGACTTGACGACCTCTTCCCTTTCCTGTAAAATAAATTCTGCTGATGGATTGTGTGCTCTCATTCAGACTGAAATATTCATTTATTTGATGTCTTTTATGCACCGCATAACTCTAAAGTCATAAAAGCTGGCATACCTTGGGCAGCACCCTCTATGATTCCAGGAAGATCAAGCAACTGGATGTTGGCCCCTTTGTACTGAAAAACAGCAAATAACAATGTATAAAAACTTTTAAAAGGTAACCAATATCGAATATTTTCAGATGTTTTTATGAGTACCTCGATAACACCAGGTATACAGGTGAGTGTAGTGAACTCGTATGACGCAGCTTCACTGGCTGTTGATGTCATCAGACTAAGAAAAGTGGACTGCAGGGAACAACAAAGGATTGAGTTAAAGCAGGATATCTCACAACTACACTGCATCAGCTGAAGCTGAAAATTACACTTTGGTCAGGCATGTTTCAAGTCACTGCTATAATTACATTTTATCACTACGAGTTTCTAGGATACTTTATACAGAGATCATAGTCCACTTATTTACTGCAAAGTGTTCAAGTCCTGTAGTGGGAAATTGAGCCCCTACCACTGCGTTTGGTTATACCAATCATCTCTATTTGGATTTTTCCTGATAAATGATGTGTGCTGACTTGTTCTTTATATACACTAAGATGTGTTTGTCCCATTTCCTTTAAAAAAAATAGATTTTCTCCTGGTAACTCTTTCAAACAATATTTTTTCCTCTCTTTTAAATCATCAAAACACTGGATTTTCAAGAATAGTATATCATCAAATCAATCATAATCAAAGCCAATCAAAATTAAGACTTGCAACAAGTTTTTACATTTCTATATCCAACCCAGGAAGCACTTCATCGCATACAATCCTCATTTACCTTACCAACGGAGGGGAAACCAATAAGTGCAACACGAGCATCTCCTGATTTCATAACATCGAAGCCTTCACCTTTAGCTCCAGCTGATTTGGAGGGCTCCAGAAGCTGAGATCTGTATTTGGCTAGCTTGGCCTTCAGCAAACCCAGATGATACTCAGTGGCTGTAAGGATGACAGAAACATACCCCCCACCCCTTCTAAATTAAATGGTTGGTGCTTTTTTTTTAAACTACAGATTTAGGGTGCAATTGCACACCCAACATTTACCTAATGCTGAAAAAGTGTGCAAATGATTTTGCTCAGTGACTTGATACGCACAAGGCAAAAAGCAAAGAGTGAAGAGAAACTTTTAGATTTTATAAAAGACCCATAAAACCTTCAGAGACATGACAAATGTTCTGATTTGGCAAGTGCAGAACAGTCCAAGTCTTTATCTAAAGGAGATTATCTGACTTTTCATTTGAGCAATTAAAATGTTAATATTTTTACCAGTTTGTTCATGTTGTATTGCTTCAGATGGGGTCCATTACAGAATACAGTGTATGTACCTTACATAAGCTGTATTTAAAAAATGCCATACATAATGTATGTCATTTTTGTACAATACTGCAATGGATCTAATGTAATGGGATTTAAATGCTTTAAGATTACTTTAGTATTACTTTTTAAAGGTTTATTAATTAACACACTTTATACTTAAGAATGGACATAAGTCCAATATACTTTATTTTAGTTATAGCATTCTGTTTAAATGTCTCATAACTTAGTTATTAGTACTTTAATTTAGTACTTACCTTTCATTAATGAGTAACCGAACACTATTAGTTCAATCAGATTAGCATCTTCTTCCCTAAGACTGTATATTTCGCAGGTTAAACCAACACATGCAGCTAGCTCGAAGTTCGCTCAGTGTGTGGCTACCAATTAACACTACAACTGCCCTTTCTTACCTTTGTTTTTCTGTGTCCGAGAAATTTCTTTCTCTATTTCTGCTATTTTCTCCAAAATGCCCATAGTGACGGTTCAGGTGGGCTGCAGCTGCTCTGTCAAGGACAAAATACAACAAAAACGTGTCACTCCATAGTTGTTAGCTTTGTTAGCCACCCGGCTAAAGAGCAAACCAGTTACTTAACAGTTAGAAAACTCCACTAAAGGCATTATATCATATATCAGTCATTTAACTTCCAAAGGCAACATGTATATTGCCATTTGGTTAAACTATTAAATAATTGTTTAAATGTATACTGACAAGAGGATATACTCCGTGTCATGCACATACAACCGGAAAACGTTCCGTTCATGTAAAATGTCCGGAAGAAACTCAAAATCGCTTGCTCCCGAAACATTTACCTCAATACGAATGTAGCGCTCAGTAGCTGGAGAGTCTGTAGCTTAATATGTCACAATGCGAGTTAAAACGTAGATTTTAGAATCCATTATTTTTAGTCCCTTCACGCGTATCTTGATTTTATTGCGCGGGCATTCCTGATATGTGTCAATACTACAGGTTGGTCAGAGACATTAGCTAATGAATATGGCTGCGTCCACTCGGCACACTTCAGAATCAACCTCTGCCTCGACTGGGTTTGAAGGTTTTCCTTTTCCAGTACCCAGCAAGCCATTGGAGGACAGCTCTGCTAAAGAGCAAACGCAGACCGGGGACGTCAAAAAGAAGCCATGTAGAGCCTGCACGGACTTTAAATCGTGGATGAAGTTACAGAAACAGGCGACGGCTGCCTCTCAGGTAAGATGAGGTCTAAGTAGGATCTTAATGGGTTTGTGTCAGAGTGGCTTACTCTTCCTTAATCCAAGAAAGTTGGAGTTGAATCTTTCTTAGATTTCTAACTTTTAATGTTTTTCACCCATTACTGCTACTTATCCCTCTTGGGTTTTATACCAGTGACTCATGGTTTCACTTGTAAGTGGATCCAATGGTCTCACGTGCAACTACTTCAAATTGTGTGCATGTATCCAGTGATCATCTACACGCTTTTAGATGTTTAAATGATGCCAAGGGATGCTCTGGTACCTATCTAATCCAGCCAGCACTTTACACAGAAACATTTACATGCAAACTCTTCCTTTTTTTTCTTTGTTTTTAAAAAAAAATATGCATTTATATAACAGTGGGGGGAAAACTACCTCCGTAGACTTAAAATGCAAATAGTGATGACAGGTGCAGGCCAGGTTTGTAGTTTGCTACATCCTCATCAGAGCTGAAAACATAACTGCTTATATAAAGGTGTATTAGTTGTGACATAGGCGCTATTCTGATGCATAAACGTTGCATAATAAAACAGGTTTTAGTTCAAGTAACTAAGATAAGTAGCAAGTTATTAGCAGGACTAGCAGTACATGGAAATCAGTCCTAAGTGTGCAAACACAAGATGATGTGATAATGGTGGTTTTTTATCATTGATTTTGGCTTTTGTTGCATTCTGTACGGTTAAATGTCGCTCTGGATCCTGCAGGAGACCCACGCTAAGGAAGACCCACAATGCCCACTGGACAGGGAAGAGTTGGGTCGAAACACCTGGGCCTTTCTGCACACCATGGCAGCGTATTACCCCGATCAGCCAACGTCCACCCAGCAGCAAGAGATGGGGCAGTTCATCAATCTGTTTTCCAAGTTCTTCCCCTGTGAGGAATGTGCAGAAGATCTCAGGGGCAGGTTCGTACACAGTGCAGTTATTTATCTATGTTTACTGCACAGCGTTTTTGCGCCTGTATATGTGCATACACCTGTACGAATATGTATATGTGTGTATGTGTAAGAATATTTAAGAATATGTAGGTGTGTGTGTATAGGGGAATATGTGTACATCCAAACTCCTCAGATACTTTTTTTGTACTTTTCAACACACTTTTTTATTTGTATTTCCTTTTATTTTTTTTAATCCCTGTCACTGCTCTGTTATTTTCTTCAACAAAATTTTGTCGTAAGTTTACTTCACTATGTTGGAAAAGTCTCTTAATCTTGTTGAATTTATATGCTGGCTGTTAGCATATAGCATGTTATTTTCAGTCAGTTATTCTGTTATCATCTTGCTTTTGGATTATTGTTTTAAAAAAAGTTTTTTTTTCTCTGCACAGATTGAAAAGCAATCAGCCTGACGCAAGCAGCCGCCACGCTCTTTCCCAGTGGCTGTGTCTTCTTCATAATGACATAAATGTCCGTCTGGGGAAGCCTGAGTTCGACTGCTCACGTGTGGATGAGAGGTGGAAAGACGGATGGAAAGATGGTTCCTGTGACTGACTGTTTTTTGCTACAGGACAAAGCTGCGTGTATGAAGGGAAGATTCCTCCTCATGATGCAAAATGCAATAAAACTTGTTTGACTTTTCTTCATGTGGTGAATGATCTGTGTAAGTGAATGTTCCTGTGATGTGCTCAGGTGGTGTAACTTAAGTAGTTGAATAAAGACTGAGAGAACAAACAGGTTTATTTGGTTCAGCTTTATTTGGATTTCACAACAAAATCATCTCGGGGCATTTTATAGTTAAATCAGTTCAAGCTGGTTAACTGTGATCCAGTCAGTGTTCATAATGAAACCGAAGGATTGTATCAAACCTGGTTTTTCTGAGTTACTGTGGAAAACCGTTAAACCTGTTTTGATAATTAGCACATTAACACTGTTGAATCCTACATTAGTTCATCTTGTCATGTTAGGGCACTGATCTTCATATCTGGATGTATTATATTGTAAACCTTAAATCATGTCTCCTGTTCTGCTGCGTGTTACAGAAATACTTTGTAAAAGGACATTACTAACCTCTAGTGGTGCGTATGAGGCTAGTAAAGCTATGTGTAAAAGGACATTTCAGTTCTTACCTGTTTTTACCCTGATTTTGTAGATATTTACTTTGATTCACTCCTATAAGCTACAATAATTGGACTTCAGTGCACTTTGGTTTTTCTTTCATTAACATTAGGATCAAGTACTCAACCCTGGTTTTCATGAGCTAGTTGCAGAGTTTAGATGTTTCCCTACTTCAACACATCTCACTCCAATGAAAAATTCTGTGCATGAGTCTAAGGATTTGAGTCGGGTGTGTTTCAGGGAAACACATAAAACTTGCAAGGGTTGAGGACTGAACTCTGAATTAGCTCAGGTTTTAGCACTAGTGTTATGTTTTATTATATTTTCAGAATATATATTACTACAACTTCATAAGGGCAGGTCAAGCTTAAAATGTTAAAGTTTAAATGTTGCATACAAATTTGACATAATTCCAGGACTAAAATTCCTCTTAATAATTCCTTATCAAAGTGGATATATCAGCTGTTGCTGAGTGTGAATCTTGATGCATTACCGCCTGAAGGATCAGAGATCCGGATGGAAATTCTTCCACACTTTCACTGCAGAGGGAGACAGAAATCTACCTATCATTCTTTCAAATGATCCAATGCCCATTTTTGCTTCTCAAACAAACAACTATGCAACTCTTTTATTTTCTTAGTGGCGGATATAAAACAAAAGGCAGTGGCTAAAACCAAAACGTAAGTTTGAAACCATATAATGGAAAAGGTGATAGCTTGACCCCTGCATGAATCAGAAAAGCACCATTTACAGCCTTTTATTTCTTGCTTCCCTTGTTTATACTAATAAACTGACAATTCTTGACCATTTCAGAAATTCCATGAGCTTGTGTTGGCTGACTCAGTTATATGTAGACTCAACATAAAGTTAATGCACAACTGCTTTTTGGTTAAAGCAATGTCATTTCAATGCTGTGACTTCTGCAGGAGACAAATCTGTTTCATCACAATAATACCTGGAGGAGTTTATTCCCTCCATCTTCAGGGCCAAATAAAATATTTCCCATAAGAACAAACATGCACTTTAAGAATTTTAGAAAATCTGTTTTTTTTTCATATTAATAGCTGATATGGTGGATGTGACTTTAAGACGACTTTGTTTTATTTAATTTTATTAGCATTTTTTTTCTTTATAGCTTTTTTTCTTTATCCAAAAGAATGTTTTCCGTAAGATCCAGAAGACCTGCTCATACAGAATAGTTTATTCAGTTCATAACATCTGGTTTTTATTCTACTAAACTGTCCTCACGCTAAAACGACCCCTCTCGTCAATCTGTAGGTCCTTCACGTCCGCCCGTGAGTGCCCGCGCGCGCCTCTGGGAGCGCGCAGGACCCGTCCTCCTACAGCAGCGCGAGCAGCAGCGCATCCATCCTACCGTGGAGTCGCCGGGATCGTGGATCCGCCAGGAGGAGCTTTCTCTCTCATACACACACACATACACACACAGCCACGGAAGATGGACGGAGTGGGATCATTCGGAGCGGGTCGGACCGGGTCCACTATGGACCCGATCACATTCGCCAAGCAGCCGCAGACCATCCTAAGAGTGCTATCTTGGGTGAGAGATGTATTATTCTCTGTTTATGTGTGTATCTATAAATATGTATGCGCGCGGGGTCTTTTCGGCTGCGCGAGACGCGTGGCGTGTCCTCGCTCTGATAGAGTCCAGGAATCAGAAAGCTGGGTGTGTAAACGGATACATTAAAAATGAAGGTGATTTTAACACATCAGAGAAACACCGTGCGGGGTGGTACCATAAGGCCTGGTTATCTGAAACAGCTTTCACTTTAGATGCTTGTTTTGGAGAGAAAACGAGACATTCTTATCGCTTATTGTTATTTTCATTAACCATAGTAGTCCTTAATCAATAAAGCACACAGATCCGCGGCTTTACTATGTTGTAATAAGAATTAGAAAGACAGATGTTGTTATTATAAGCTAATCAGCAGCCTGACTGCTGCCAATGTCCCCACAACAAATGCTATTTACACTTATGACTAATCGGGATTTTATTGAGCCTATTATAATCGTTTCCTTATTTATATCATTCTAATTATCAGTTGGGGATTTTACAGATTTACCCTACACGGCTGTCGTTCTCTATCCCACCTGTGATTGGTCAGCTCCCATCATTACGCACGCAGGGCCACGGAGACGCGTCGTGCCCTGACGTTTGATGTAATGTACAACCTTAGAGTTAAACACGAAGAAGAGGAGCCTTAAAGCGCAAGATTTTCTTAAAAAAGCATTACAGAAGCACTTGCAATACTCTCATGTTTCACAGCAGCGTGTCTCTATTTTTTAAAGTATTTTTAAGTTCACTGAGGTCAGAAGATACGATGGACCCAAGGACGCTTTTTTTCCAGGGCCGTCCGCGTGTTTACAAAAAATAAGACTAAGCAAAATCAGATTCAGCAGACATTTGAAGCACAGGTAGACTGATCTGTCTGCAGTTCTGACTTGTCCTATAATAGACGAAAATTGCAACAAATACTTGCATGTTTGCAAGGAGAATTCCTTTTGAGTGTTGTGAGAAACAATCCATTAAACTGGTAAATGTTTTACTGTCCTAACTTGGGTTAGGTTAAAAAGTGTTTTTTGCAAAGGAAGTTAACAAGACAAACCAAATATTAATATCTTGCTAAATATTATCTGCAAAGAAAACACAAACCCTAAAAATGATCTTTTTCTTTTTGTAATTATATAAAGTAGTTAGTTCTTTTCATGGTGATTCTATATAAGCTGCTTTATAACAGTGATTCACCGAAAGCACTTGAGCGTGTATCTGCTCAGATTATATCCACTCATGTGATTAGTTAAAAATTCGGACCTGAAATTATCCCATTGTGTATCCCTCCTTCATCATATGACCCAGACCCCCATGTATGAGTGCATTACCGCGTGTGTTTGTGTGTCACATGGCCTTATTCTGCCATCGAGTGTTAGTCAGCTGATCGGTGTCAGGGAGCAAGTCCAGAACAAAGAGAGGAGGAAAGGCCGAAAATGTTGAAGGATTACACTTAAAGATGATGTTTCTGATAAAAATGTACACAAGGTTTGAACAAACAATAACATTTTTGTAGCCTTTTTCACAGAGCTTCTTTTTTGTATACTTCCACTCTTGCTGCTTCAGGACTGTGATTCTTTAAAGGGAAGTGAAGCATCCACTTCTGCAGCGAGTCAGAGAGAAAGACAGGAAATTAGGTTAATGGTTTTGCTCCGAGTGAAAGAAGTGTTTCCCAGTAGTTTTGCCACAACTGTGATTCCAGTGAACCTGCAACAAGGTTTCTGTTTATTAAAGGATTCAGATTATCCACACTTTTTCACAAGTTGATACAATTTCCTGAGAGCTCAGTGAAATGAAAAGGCCGAGGTCAAATCTAGACAGGATTATAGCCCCACAGGTTGTGCTTTTTGTACTATTGAAGTTTCAGCTACCATGCAAATGAAAAGTTGGACACAAACTACACTAAAAAGCCCTTACAGCACCTTATTAGCTTATTAGATAGTTATGGTACTCCACTTTTTTGTGTAGTTACAGAGGTATCCATGTGCTTTACTCTCAGTCCCTGCAGATGGATGGAGGGACAATGCTCCCAAAACCCAACAATGTTTAGGCATCAAAGCTGAATAATGAAATGACAGAGCAAGCAAAAAGGCTGCATTTCCATTTTCACAAAATAAAAGCTATATTTGTAAAGTTTAGAAAAACTATTTGGATTTGCAGGTGCGTTCCATTAAACGGTGTTTAGCGCATAAACCACACTTCTCGTAAAATCTCATCCAGCTGACGAGATTTTAAGAGAATTACGCCTCACACAATGTAATCGTAGCATTATTTTGGGGGTTTCTACTTGCTTTGGAAAATTTCCCATAACTTTTCAAAGCCATTCTCCCTCATTTCCATTTCTAATTCCTTGTAAAACTCACTTGACTTACTAGGCCACATCTTTAAACATGTGAATGCCAAAAATGCGTTAACATTACACGTTTGCAATAAATGTCTATATCAGGGGTGTCAAGATCCAGTCTTCGAGGGCCGGTATCCAGCAGGTTTTGCTGTTTACCTTCATTAACACACCTGATGCAAATCAAATAGATCCAACAGCTTCTTGTCAACCTATTAAGTCATTTTATTCAGCTGTGTCGGAGCATGGAGACAACAAAACCCTGCTAGATACCGGCCCTCCAGTTTGACACCCCTGGTCTATATCAAAACATCCTAAAAATCACCTCATAAGAACACAAAAAACTTTTCACGATACTTGATTTTTTTTTTCAAAATGTAGGTGCTTCCATTATCAAATTTCTATGGCACACTTAGGTTTTACACAATTCTGTAATGGAAACTTGGATGAAGAGAGCTCAGAGAAGAGACAGGATGCAGGACAGATGTACTTCTTAGGAGTGCCACAGGTGCCACTATTTCAGTAGTAGGGCAACAAAAGCTTTGTCATGGTAAGACCGGCGCATAACAAAAGGTTTTTAAAATGTTTTGTTATGATCACACATCAGTAAAGGACTTTTTAAACTACTTGATTAGGTTTTGGCAACATTAGTTGTTTAAATGGAACATGATTAAGGCTAAGATGAAACAGCTTGTTCTCTTCTTGGATACAGTTTGGTACAGTGTCTTAAACACAAGATATTACAGAAGGTGATGTAGCTTAACCAATTGCATCATCTGTTAATTACTGAACTTTATTAGTGGTGCAAATCTATATCAGTCTGATATTCAGCTTGCTGATCAGCTTTAGCTTTTTAATTAGCATTTTGGTGTTTTCCATGTAAACTGAAGACATATCAGCTACTGTCCATCAGCCAAACTCCTATCAGGTGTCGGCCTGGAAAATTAAGCTGCATCTGTAATTCCTTTGTTTATGTTCTCTTTATGCTATTTCTCTTCTTCTAAGTCTCTTTCTCTCTTGGTTTTTTCACCTGCAGATATTTTCTCTGGTGGTTTTTGCCTCTATCATAAATGAAGGCTATGTTAACATGGGCAGTGAGCGGCTCCACTGTGTCTACAACAAGAACGCAGATGCATGTAACTATGGTGTGTTTGTGGGCCTGGTGGGCTTTCTGGCATGTTCCTTCTTCTTCCTACTCGACTACAAGTTCTCCTCCATCAGCTCTGTTAAAGACAGGAAGAAGGCTGTGATGCTTGAGATTGGGTTTTCAGGTAAGGGTACAAGTTTGTACCTTTGCATTTTAAGACATAAGGAAACAGTTAGCTCATAAACAATAAGAGACTAACAGTGATCTCTGTGATTTTTCTTTTAACAAAGGGATCTTTGCATAAAGGCTGCAGTTCCCCAAAAAAGCAAAAGTGTTTGATCAATTTTTTTTGTACCACAACGCATTAGCAGAAATGAAATAGTAAAGTAGCAAGTAATAGAGAAATGAGAGGCATCAAACTAGGAGGATTTGAAAATGATAATCCACAAATATGTCAAGAGTTACTGTGGAAATAACGCTTCACTGTTTCATTGGTTTCTGGCAGGTTTCTGGACCTTTCTGTACTTCGTAAGTTTCTGCTTCCTGGCTAATCAGTGGTCTCGAACTAAAACGGGTGACCTGCCACTCAACCAGGGAGCAGATGCAGCTCGAGCAGCAATTACCTTTTCTTTCTTCTCTATAATCACCTGGGTAAGAAATTAAACAAACACAGTGACGCATACAGTACAAATCAGCTTTTTACATATTAAAATAAATGAAAAACGTTAACTCTAAGTGATGATTAACATTAAGGCTAACATATATATCCTTTATCACTCCAGTCCCACATAAACAATGTCTCTCGTTCATCTTATTTCCACTGAGTTCACATCATAGGCATCTCCCACACCCAGCAGTATCACTATTCTATCCACTTCCTGGTTATTCCACCTCTCTTCTTTTTGGTTATCTCTCCATAAAATGCAACCGGTTCAAAACTCTACTGCCCATATTATTTTCAGAAGCCCTTCTTATATCGTATCACACCTGATATGGAAGTCCGGCTTCCAGTTACATTACATATCATCTATTTACTTCTCACCTTAAAGAGCAATAATAATGTCACCCCTCTGTATCATATAGAACATACCCAGCTCTACTCTCAGATCTTACTTCTCTTTTAGCCACTTGGCCCTCCCTTCTTTGGAGTCACCTGCCCCTGAACATTAAACTACCTGATTCACTTACCACTAAAACACACCTTTGTAGAGTAGCCTATTCCCTTTATTTATGGGACTGGAGTGACCCCACAGTCTCACTGTGTATTGCTGTTTTTATATGTTTTGGGGGTTTTATTTCCTTATGTTATTTATAAGGTGACATTGAATGTCTTTAAAAAAAAAGCCTATTATTAAAATGTTTTATAATAATTAACAGCAACCCAAATTTTCATTGCCATAGGTCCTACTAAATCCCTTGAATCTTTTTAACAGGTCTATATGGGAATAGTGGTATATTAATTTTAAAATAATAACTTAAAATTGAACAAAAACGTTACAGCAGGACTGACTTGAGTGCTTGGTCTGCTTTAATTTACACTTATAATAACATAATTTACTATGTCAAAGCACGCTGCAGCGATTAAACTGAACCATACTCGTATGCCACAGCCTTCAGTGTCAGTCTGACTTCAAATATCAGTAAATCATTGTTAATGTAAGCAGTTAAAGAACATAAACCTTAAAAGCTAATGATGTTATTATTGTTAAATTATTTATTTAGAATAATGTTTCATATGGGATGAATGGGAAATGGCTTCTTAACATCCAACTCTTCTGTCAACCAACATGGTCTGATGAGAAACTTTCTCTGACATCCTTTGATTTTTTCCTTTGTTAGACTTTCAGCACATTTTATTGTCTTTATTAGAGTTGTTCAATATTATCGGCATATCAATATCTGTATTAAAATGTACTATCTGAAATAATCAGTACCGGTTTTTATTTTTCTAATGACAGCTTTTACACAACATGTACATAATATATATAAAACTCTACACCGTACATCTCCTTTAACTCAAAATGACCAAATATAATTCAATTCAATTTTATTTATATAGCCCAGTATCACAACAAAGTCGTCTCAAAGGGCTTCACACACAGTTAATCAC
>JBAMHV010000022.1:6942621-6953813 GCA_037177535.1 Pseudomugil gertrudae
AGTCTGGGCTTCCCTCCTTAGGCTGCTGCCCCCGCGACCCGACCTCGGATAAGCGGAAGAAAATGGATGGATGGATAGTTTGTTGTTTAGATTTCAGTATCTAAATTCAATTTCAAGTTCAAATCATGCTCCAGACATGCTGGAAATGGGAAGTTAACAGATTCTCATCAGTAATTAAACAGCTCATTTTAGACAAATAAACTCCTTATTGATGCTATACCACAGGGGTACACAAGTCCGGTCCTGGACACCTACCATCCTGATACCTTTAGGTCCTTTCCATCTACATCCCAGAACGACTGGAATTAACTCTGACCGGAATAAAGGTTTACGTGATAGAAGAATTAACTAATTCCGCTTTAAAAAGTGAATAAACCAGCCGCTTTATTTGTAATTAGGTGTTTAGATGGTTATCTTTAATCTCTTTAAAGTGGGATTAACTTTTATTCAGAATCAAAACTCCAATGTAAACATTCCTGGGTTTTAAATTGCAGGATGGTGGATCTCAGATATTTTGACTTTCTGCTTCTAACTAAATGCAGCTCTATAACAGAACTTGCCATTACAAATGTAAACGTAAAATATGTTTTGCCAAAATTACCAAAATTCAAACACAGATGTGGACAGTAGTAATTTAGTGTGTGATGTGACTCTGAACTGTGTATGCTGTGTGTTAAATAGAGTATACAGTAATCAACTTTATGAACTTAAGAGGTAAATAATGTAAAAAATATTATTTAAAAAAGGTCAAAACTACAAAGTGACATTTGAAAAATTAAGGTGGATGTATGAAAACTTCCAAAATAATCCAATGTCTTAAGATTGGCAGAAAAAAAGTTCAAATATTAGTTAATGTTTTCCATCAGAGTTAATTTCCACCAGCATATTTTACTATATTAAAATATATTTTACACTCCAACTGCAGCCAAGTTAATAAATGCTCCAAAACCAAAATGAAAATATTAAGTTACCCATGGAACAGGCTATTAGTAGCTAATCAGACTTAACTACCATTTGCCCCCCTCCCTCCTCCTCTACCTTTAACATGGCCACATAAACATTTAAAATGAACATTACAGAATATGTGGATATTAAGCCGAGTCGAACCTGGTGGGGGTTTCTTGGTCATGAGAGCAGGGAATTCTTCCTCCTGTTCAGGGGCAGAGTCTGTGCTGGGGGGTGGGGTGACCATCGGCGAATCTTTGCCAACAGTACGAGAGGCGTCAGAGAAGCCATTGGCGAGTCCGCTCACCGCTACGTTCGAAAGTGGTTTGTTACACAATTTCTCTGGGACATTTTCCTTTTGTGCAGCCGTTTCCACGGAGACTGTATTTACAGTTGTTGTGCTCCCTGATGCTGTGGTCACAGATGCAGAAATAGCAGCTGTGTTCTTCTGTTTTTTCTTCTTATTGGCTTTGGAGGTGGGGAGATCCGTGCTAGGGGTTGGATTTGTAGAAGTGGAGGGTACGGTTGTGGGTTTGCCGTTGCCTCCTTTTACAGTGAGCAGAGAGGAGATGTCTAACATAGTGGGCACCGAGCGAAACTCCTGTTGCGTCATTCCTCCGCTCTCATCTTCAGAAAGAGGAGGAGATAAATGGGATGCTGCTTTAACATTCTCCCCAACTTTCTTTTTCCTGATGGAGGATGATGGTTTTGGAGAAGAGAGGGGCTGAGGGCCAGAGGATGTCATTGAATGAGGAGGAGGAGGTCTGGAGGAAGGAGGGGGTTGAGCGACCGGCTTGGCTACAGCAGTGTGACTGGACCATGCAGAGGTGGTGCCTGCTGCGGGTTTGGGGAGCTGGACTCTTGAGACGAGAGCAGGGAAATCCTCCTCTTGAAAAGATGAGGTCTTCTTTGGCTGGGCCGAGTAAGCTGGGGTCATCGGGGCTGAAACTGCAGCTGCTGAGAGACTGGGGAAGTCGTCTTCCTTCAGAGATGCTGTAGACACCACAGGAGCCGGCTTTACACTGGAGGGACAATAACATTTTATTTTATTTCCGTTCAGACCAAATGGTAACTTTGAGAAGTCAAGTTTGTTCAGAGGGCTGAGGTTTACATGGGTGGTGCAGCAGTGGCGCCTAAAACTGGGAAGTCATCTTCATCCCCTGGACATTTGCTCTTCATTGTTCTAACTGTGAAAGATCACAAACACATTAAGACTATTGCTGCTGTTCTATCAATAATAAGCTGATCAGCCAAATTCGTTGTTTTACCTGGAGGTTTTCCAACTGTTTTAGGTTGTCCACTTTGGTATCTGGGCTCTTCTGGCTCTGTTCGCTCCATCCTCTCCTCCCTGTTGTGCTTGGGAGCACTCTTCTCTTGCATTGCAGCCCTCTCGGCCTGTCCACGCACAGCCATGGATGCCCTCAAAGCCGCTTCCACCTGCCTGTCCTCCTCCTCTCTTTCTCTGTTTGGAGAAGACAAGCAGTCAAAAGCAGGAAGATACCAACAACATGGCATTAAGAAGCCACAACCAGAAACAATTAGGGGGAAAGAAGCAAAACAGTGTGTGTACTGCATAAGTGACAGAGCTAACATGACCACAAAATGAGGCAACAATAACATATGATCTAGTTTTATGTCACATTTGCCCCCAAGAAGTATCAGGTCATTAAAAACTGAAAAAAAGTATATAAAGCATCCTCAAGTGATACAATAAGATATTTGCACAACTTACCAGGTAAAGATAGTAAAATAATGATTGCCCTTCACTTCATTTATTCTCCTCTGTGCCCAACTTTTTGGGAGAAAACTAGCTTGCCAACCTAATCACAAACTTCAGCAGTCAAACTGAAAACAGAGGCAGGAATAGACTGTGACCCATCTTTTGTACAAGGTTAATCCAGAGCTACACTCCCTCTCGACAGTTACGCTCAACCAGTGAAAGACGCCTTACGCTACCACCACTACGTTGAGCTAGAGACTCTTCTGTGGTTCCTCAGTGGTGGAACAAACTGTCCCATCTGCAAAGCCCTTATCTACTTTTAAGAGCAAGCAATGGTGCATTTCTGCACTTAGTTTAACTCGTCTATTATTATCCAGCTCTTTGCGACAATTCAAAGGTGCATTAGGAAACTGCTGCCTCTAACACTACAGGACAAACCCTGTGTCTAACTAGATTTGCTGCAGTGTCACTTATCTATACTTCCCCCTATTGTTTGATTTCTTGCTTATGTTCTTATTCTCCAGGGCAGGGGTCACCAACTCCGATCCTCGAGGGCTACCATCCAGAAGTTTTTAGCGTTTTCTTGGTTCAACAGGCCTGATTAAATTGAAGATCTTCTCCAAAACAACTTGTTTTCATCTTCTGCACCTGCTTGTTAATGAGCCAAGGATTTGAATCAGGTGTGGTGTACCAGGAAAAGCCTAAAAGCTTCTGGAGGGTAGCGCTCGAGGATCGGAGTTGGTGACCCCTGCTCCAGGGTATGTCACTTAGGAGAAAAGCATCTGCCAAATAACTGTAGAATTGGATCAAATAGAAGACACATGTTTCTGTATTTTCTGTGTGTGTGCAGACCTACAACACCACTGCTCATCTTGCAGCCTTTATGATTGAGTCTATTGCAAAGACTTACCGGGAGTACCTCCAGCTTTTTTGTCCCCCATGAGACCTTCCTCTTCCTCCTCGATGGCCACGGAGTTCCTCGTAGTCCTCTCCTGACACCAGACCTAAGAATGTAAAAGGTTTTTGCAGTTTAGTGTCTCAAAACTACCGTTACAGTAACCGTTGATCTTTTGGGTTTACAGCACAACAACCATGTGACCTTCGTTCCTCCTCTGCTGTCTCGGGGCGTAGTTAAACTGCAGGTCGATGTGGCGGTTCTGTCGGGCCTCTGCTCGGTTTTTGCTGTGTGCTGCAGCTTTGTGGGCTTTGTAGTCGATCTCACTACGGAATGCGTGGGTGAACTGTTCAGTGGCGCAGCGGCCTTCCTCGCACAGATAGTGGCTCTCTCGAAAGTGCTCGCTCAGATACTGGTAATCACTAATAATGGAGGGGTTAAAAAATAACGTGTAAGCATCTGGTGCAACTAAACAAAGCTGGTATTTTGTTCATCGTGGAAAGGGGGGAGAGAACACCTGTAATATTCCTGAGAACCGTCTGCGTCGCAGAAGTGGCAGAAGTAGTGGTCCCGTCGTAAGTGCTTCAGGAGCTCATCGTTATCGAGGTAACGGTCATCGCAGAACTTGCAGAGCGGGTGTCCTCTGTGACTCGTGTCATCTGGGTCTCCGTGTGCTCGGTGACGCGCCAGTTCCTTGCGGTTATACCATTTCCGTTCATGGGAGAAGATCTGGAGGGATTGTCAGGTTTTAAACACACACACACATCCGTTGTTCAACAATATTAAAGTTACTTGACCCCTCTGCCCTCACAACGAATCACAGATAGGTAGATTTAAAGAATGTAATTTCCAACATATCTACAGCGTAGTTCAATATAATAAAAAATAGTCCAGTTAAATCCACCAGTGTTTACTTTAAATGCTACAATATACAAAAAAAGAAGATTGACCATTTTGGATGATGCTATTCCAATGCTAAACTTTTACTTCTTATGGTTCCTTTTCAGTTTCAATGCCTACATAAGAGATTTTTAAAAAATCAGGTTTGTTCTCACTGAATTTAATATTTCAGATAGCATTTCCGTGTACATAATATTTTGGGAAGGTTTAGCATCATTAGCGACACATTAATGTGGAAAATAATGCGTTGATGCCCTCAGCTGGTGCAAACCTCTTGATCCTGAGTCCTTAGAGATTTTATACCTTTAAATGTTTTGAGCAGAGTTTGCAACAGAAGCGCTCATGCTGCTTCCTCATGTGCTGTTCGAGCTCCTCAAACCTGGAGAAAACCTTAGGTTCTTGACAGCAAACACACTCTGGCAACAGCAAATGCCTTATAAAACAAACAAAAAGAAAAAGTTGGAGTTAAGTACAGTACCTGCTCAAGAGGAATTAAGTGGCCAGAAGTGTTTATTTTATTCCAGTATTACATCCGGGTTTAGGTGACCATTTAATATCTTACAGTTTTTTTAATGCACTCTACATGGTTGCCATGCTACCGTGTTTGCAATAACCTGGCTACAGATAAACACCTGCCAGGATTCAGGCAACAGCCTTTACTGTTTTACCAATATAGGAGTCTCCAGGAACACAGTTAACCATGATGATGCACACACAGATACAGGGCTATATGAACTCTACCAATGAACAGATGCTTTAACTAAAGACTTTACTAATCAGGAGTAAAACTTCTGAATGTTCCCAGAGACCGACTGTGTATATTTATCCTAAAACTGATGTCAAAGAAACATTTAGTCACTTTTGCTTAATGGAAATTTAATCAGCAAGGCCAAATAATAAGACATTAACTAACAGATTAGCGAGTTCCTCCAAAACTGTACTAAACCTCACACTTAGATTAAAAACTGATCAACTGATTGATGGATACATCTCTGAATTAGACTATTAATTCATTAGGGCTACTGTATTCGTTATTACTAGAGCAAGACAACCAGAGCACACATCCCATACCTGTACCGAGCATAGATCTTCTCATCATCAAAATAGATGTTGTGCTTCTTCTCACAGGGAAACTGCCGATAGGGTAAAGACTGAAAGGCCTCCAGCTTTTTCACAAACACCACCTGAGAGCAGCAGACAGAACATTAAAGCTCATTAAAGAGACAGTAAATCATTGTTTAAATAATCATCTAAAGATACAGATTTTAAGTAAATGTGCAATTCTGCAACACCTGCATCTGCACTGAGCTTCTTGGTGTTTGTATTACGTGATGAACAATCTAATGAGTTCTGTCAATCAAACCTTTACTGTGTTTGTACAGAGATAATCCTAGGACCTGGGTGCTTTCCCGGTGTGTACATACTAAAATTAATAAAGACTAATGATCACAGTGGAGTGTAGAATTGGTAGGAACTACTATATCTTCCGCCTGACATTGTCATATGTGAAATAAGGCATGTTGTAGCGTAGCAGCAGCTCACAGCTAACTCACTCATCAGTGGGTCCCAGTTCTACCAGGTATGGAGACATTTTAACTATTGGGTGGCATGTGACACTGCTGAATTTTAGCAAAGTTATTTCCATCTGTCAGTATTTACATTTTTTGTGAGTTTAATCAAACAGAAGTTTCCTATCTTAAAACTAAGGCTTCTCATTTTGTTTAAAGAGTGCAGTTATTATACGAGTAATTAAACAAATAAGTGCTACAATAAAAAAAAGACATTCAGTGCTGGGAATAAAACAGTCACAGAGCTTTTAAAGAAAAAATAAGACTAAATATTTGATATGATCAGATGGTTAATTGATTATTAAGAGATGTTTTTTGTTATTCCAGATCAAGTCAAACTAAGGAAGGTGTAGAAAACTTTGATACGGTTCAGCAGAAGACATGAGGAGATGTGAAGAGACAGAAAAAAGAATATATGGAGACAGACAGGACATGAAAGAAAGAAAGTGGTTCGTGTGAGACATGGGTTACTTTCATTTTAGGTAGATTTTGGTCTCATGAGGTGTGTAGGGTGTGATGGAGCTCAGTATTAGTAAAGCCCTGGCTACAGCCCTGCTCCTAGGTGCAGTTAATTATATTCAGCTAACAGGAAGTAAGAGTCTCTACACGTTATGTAATTATGGAAGATAACAGTTCAGTAGGTGCATCATTTTTTGTTCCCATGTTAGAATCAGACCAAGCACATTACCAAACCACATTAAGCTCCATGGTTGCTCTATATTTACTCGTGACAAAAGCTTTTCATAGAAGTTGATACAATCCACTTAGTCACTTTTGTCTAAGAAATAACTCATAACTTAATAAGTGACCAGGCACAGTAATAACTTTTGGTATGGTATATTTAAATACACAGCAAACTAGGTATGCCAATAGGTTTGTTGTTATTTTAACGTTATATGCGGAACAAAATAGACAAGGCTAGCAACACCGGCTCACATTAGCTGTCATCTACTTATTGCTTACTATGAGCTAACTGCGTGGCTGTAGTTACTCGTGTTAGCATTAGCTTGTTTAGCAATGCAAATGACAGCATGAAAAAAGTCGCCTGGGCGGCAAACAGTTTACATGTACTAAAATATATTTCTCTGGCATCCTCCTTCTCTTCAGCAAAGATGCTGTACAAAATTTTGGTTTATTCACCTCCCAAATTAAATGGATATAATGTCAAGGCCTAGCTGGGTCCAGCAGGCTATGTAGCCTCGGGAAACAGTGGAAGTGAAAGGCGCACCTTGTCAAGCTCTTCCCGGCAGACGGCGCAGTATTTCTGGTCGCACAGCACCCTCATCTTCGTGGAACAGCGGTAGCAAACCGGGTGATCACATTTCCCCAAGGCAAAGATATCGATGTCTTGGCAGCACAAGACGCAAGTCTTCTCTGAGTCTTTTGTGACTGATGGATCCATATCGGAAAAAGGCACTAGTCAACCTTAATAACACTATGTAGGAGAGCCACAGTCGCTGAAGTGCTTACGTAATTACGAAAGTGTGAACTACTGCCGGCTGCGGCGTCACGTAACGTCTGGACTTGTCTACGATCTGTATGACATGAGGATGGACCGCGTCACGAGCGGCTGCACCTCACTCAGATCCAACATATGTGTCAAATCTGCGCAGGCGGGCATGACTGTTCCACGTGTGTTCACCTGTGTCCTTTAAAACACCTTTTCACGTGTTTTTTTTTTTTTAGCTATGATCAATGTCAAATTTTATATGTCAACAGTTAAATTTTAATCAATAATAATTATTGTATTTTTTTCTGAATAATAGGTCTGTTTAAAAAATCTAAACAAATTCCTACATTTTCATGTTTTTCTTTTTAATGTGACACATTTGACCATGAAACCAAATGTTATTTATTTACTCAAGTATTCCTATATCTGATGTGTAAATTTGCAACACAAGACAATATTGTATTAATATACTTTGATGTGTATATGTACATTAGTATTTTGTAAATGTTTTTCAGGTATTTTGCAAAAACAGACAATATTTTTTTTTACCATCTTGTCATTTCAGTGTAAATTTTTGCTGCTTGGATTTCAGCATTGATGTGCATTTGTAGGGTATGGCCTTTGGAGACCAACACCCTGTTAGTCACAATTATTAGACAGTTTCTTTTTCTTAAGCATAATGGGCAGAAAAGAGATGTAACAGACTCTGAAAGGGAAAAAGAAATATTTCAGAGGGATGCAGCATGCTTGAAATTACCTAAATTTGTACGTGATGTCAGAACTGTGCAGCAGTACAAGAAAAAAAACCTGCATCTCTCAAGAAAACCACAAAGTATTGAAGACCAGGATGTGTTTTCAGTCTAGACTTAAGCTGTCTTAAAGACTGAGAGGACCTGACAGATGAAGGGAGGCTATTCCACAGCCTGTGCACTGCCTCAGAGAAACTCTGTCACCTCTGGTTTTAAGCCTGCATTCAGGGAGCAGCCAACAGGTCAGCTGACATCAGGGCTCTGGAAAGGGTATATAGGGCAGCAATAATTTACTGAAACAGACTATAAAACTTTAAATTATTAAAGCAGACCAGGAGCCAGTGTGCACAAAAAAGAGGTAATGTAATTTAAGGATAATGCATACAATATATGCAGTTGAACTTTTTAATGATATTAAATTGTATAAAACTCACTGATAATCTTTTTGTATCTGTATTTAAATGGTTATGTTAGAATATTACTGAACCATTTAGAGCAGAGCCATAATGCATTACACGTGGAAATGTCTAAAGTACATAACTGCTAATGACCACTAGGTGGCAGCATCCCAATTTGTATTTCAATTGTCTTTTAACCCTGTAAAACAACAACATAAAAAATTGAGAAAAAAATTAAATCAGAAGTATGTTGTTGTATGAGGCCTCAGGTGCAGAGAATAATGTAGTTTAAAGTTATTTGTTTTTCTTGTATATTTAGTCCCATAACAGCGTAAGTTGTTAATAATACCCAAATATTGGGTCATATTGTTATAGAAATTATTTATTAATATAAAAATATTGTGTGAAAAATGATTTACAGAAGAATTTCAATTAAATGAAAAATACTTTATTGACCCAAGAGGGAAATTTAAATTGTAGAAGATTTTTTTTGTATTTATTTTTTTATACAAAAATAATTAGTGAAGGGTCTGATGGCTCCAGGAAGAAAGTATCTTCTGTATCTCTCAGTCCAACATCGGACCTGAAAAAGCCTCTCGCTGAACACACTTTGCTGTTTCATCATTGTGTTGCACAGAACCAGCTTTCCTGATCAGTTTGTTGATTCTCTTCAAGTCACTGGTTCTGATGCTGCTGCTCCAGCAGACCACAGCAAAGCTGATTACACTTTCAACAACAGACTTGTAGAAGATGCAGCATCTTGGTGCAGATGTTAGAAGATCTCAGCTTCCTTAAAAAGTAGAGTCTACTCTGATCTTTCTTATAGATGTACTCAGTGTTGCTTTTCCACTTTAGTCTATTATCCAGCTGAACTCCAAGGTACTGGTATTCCTCCTCCACCTCCTCTCCCAGGATGGAAACAGTCCCATGTGTATTCTTGTTCTTCCTGAAGTCAACAATCATCTCTTTTGTTTTGTTGGTATTCAGAATGAGATGATTGTCACCGCACCATTTAACAAACTGACTGACCCATTCTCTGTACTCTGCTTCCTGTCCGTTGCTGATTTACCCAATAACCACACAGTCATCAGAGTATTTCTGCAGATGAGTTGTACTGGAAGTCTGAGGTGTACAGCCTGAAGAGGAATGGTGACAGTACAGTTCCTTGTGGTGTTCCAGTGATGCTGACCACCATCTCCGACACACAACCCTTAAGTCTGACAAACTGTGGCCTGTTTGTTAGGTAGTCATAAATCAGGTGGTTGTGGACGTATCCACCTGGAACTTATGGAGCTTCTCACATAGAGCAGCTGAATTGAATTAAAAGCACTTGAGAAGTCAAAGACCATGACCCTCAAAGTGCTGCCTGGCTGGTCCAGATGAGAGTAGGCTCTCTGAAGCAGGTAGATGATGGCGTCTTCAACCCCAAGCCCATTACAATATGCAAACTGTAACGGATCTTAAAAAGGTGTTCACTTGCTTACTGAGATGAGCCAGTACAAGTCTCTCCAGGACTTTCATGATGTGAGAGGTCAGGGCAACTGGTCTGTAGTCGTTTAAAGCACTAATTTCTGAACAGAACCTCAGTCATGTCTGCTGACATGTCTGTTATGACATTTAGAAAACTCAGACAGTCAGGGATCAGATTAGTTACTAACACAGCCATAAAAAGCTAAACAAATGCATTAATATCTTTAAATATAGTTTAAACTCAGTTGTCCTTCTTAAAGCTATTTTACAAGTAAACTAAAGTGAATCATTAAAGTATTTATATCTCTACAAGTTCAAGTCAAGTCCTCATGAAGTAAGTAAGCAAGTGTACAGGCCACTACCACCTTCACCCAGCGTTGCAGTTCTGAAACAAGCTGTAAATCCTGTCTGATCAATGTTTTCCAAAATAACTAAGCATCTATGTGTTCTCATATCATAGAAAATCCCAAACAATATTTTAGAAGTTGTACTTACTTGAGTTTAGCCAGATCCGGCTGTAGCGCATGTAGTAGAGCGGGTTATTTCCTAACCAGCAAGTTAGTGGTTCAAATCCTGGCTCTGGCGTCCACATGTCGAAGTGTCCTTGAGCAAGACACTGAACCCCCAGTTGCTCCCAGTGCTGCGTCACTGGTGTGTGAATGTGTGATGGTTTGTGTGAGCGAATGGGTGAATGTGTCTGATAGTGTCAAAGCACTTTGAGTGCACTACTGTGTAGAAAAGCGCTATACAAGACCATTTACCATCCAGTTAAATAGCACAAAAACCATTATGATGAGAAGTGTACAGATATGTAGGGTCATGGCCATATCACTGGGCCTATAAACATGTTTTCTTTCCATTAGGATCACGGACACAAACAACAGGATCAAAAAAATATGCAAAAGTTGTCTTTAGTAAAAAAGAAGGAAAAATTTTGTAAGGCTCAAAGAGATGTTGTAATATTGCAACCGTGGGTCTTACGAGGTTAATGACGCCATTCAAAATCAACAAGGCTACACAGATTCAATTCAATTCAACTTTATTTATATAGCGCCACTTCATGACAGTGTCATCTCAGGGCGCTTCACATCTTATTT
>JBAMHV010000022.1:6953913-6970086 GCA_037177535.1 Pseudomugil gertrudae
GACGATACAATACTGCTAGCAGGATTGGCTTCTCTGATTTCCATTTTGGGTGAGAGAGACTAAGAGTCAGGTGTTCAGATGTGGAGAAACAGGTCGAAAGCAATACTGAGCAAACCTGCAGAGCCAGAAAGAAGAGCAGTTACCTGGTCAACTTTTCTGACAACACTGTTGCAGTGCCATCAAACTTAGTCACACTGTGTGGAGGAGATTATTTGGATCTCAATGTTACAAGCAGAACAATAACTGTCTTCAGGAAAAGAGCTTCAAAACATGACAAATGTATAACCAATGCGGAAGAGGTAAGAATAGCGTGTTTAACTGCTGCAGAGATTGAAGTCTTTCAACGTACCTAAATCCATTTGCATCTTTTATCTTTCTATGTGTCGGTGTCAATGTCTTATAAAATATTCTTAATATATTAATATTTTATTGTCTAAAAACAGTATCAGCAGGCAGCTGAGGGGTTGGTATGATGACATATGTGAAAGCAAAACTCAGTAGTGGAGGAAGACCACTCGCTGACCTTTGCTAGTCTCACTGTTTGCATCGCTGCAGGAAGGCAAACAGTCTGTGACGTGAGCACACCCTTTCCCATTTTCCTCAGAAAAAACACCTGCAATCACCACAAAGAACAATAAATACTCAAGTTCCTAAAAATATTTATTGGATGGAATATTTGCAAGACGTCACATTTAAAAGGGACACTGTCTTCATGAAGTTTGGACGTTTGTAGAAAGTTAAATTCTCCATTTACCACCAGTGCTTTTGTAGGATCAAGTGTGCAGCATCGTAGCCATACAGTCTATGATCGTAGCTAGTGATCTAGTGTTTCTTCAAGTGGCTGTTGCCCAGCCCCATGACTCTGAAGGTACAGCTGGAAATCTTCTCATAGAGAAGAAACATGAGGGCAGCAGTCAGCACCGTCTGCAGCAGCTTGGCCTCCAGGCCTTTAAACAGACCCAACATGCCATTTTGTCTAAAACAGCAAGAAAGTGGTTACAAAACAACAGAATTACAGTGTTAAATACTCATAATAACTGTATGATTACAAGACATGTAAAACTAACAGAAAATGATCTTTTTATTTATAAAAATTATGTAATGTAAACAATGTAAAGCTGACTAATCATGTTCTTATTACCAAAAGCAAGTACGTTTTAAACAAGAAATGCTAAAACCAGTTTTATTAACGACTGCCTAACTTTTCCACATTTCTTCAGAAATTCTTTGTGACTCACGTGCAAGTTTATACATGTGCCCCACGTCACCATTTCTGCCTTACACACTGCTTTTACATTAAGATACAAAAATAAATGGGACAAATAACGACACAACTTTAAAACCTCTTGTGTAACTTTTGCAGAAAAACCCACCTCGCTCTGTTGACAAGTAAACACTTGATGGCTCTTATGCTGGACAGTAGTTTTGACTTCTCCGTTGAAGTTTTGAACTGGCCAAACTGGAAAATATTCATGTAATTAGGGGTATATATATATCACCTTCCTTTTTTATAAAATCTCACCTGTTGTTTAAAACATGTGAACAATTCATGACACAAAACCCACCCTAAGAATGGATTGTATAGTCTGCAGTGGGTATGTAACAGTGGTGGCGATGGCTTTGGCGACTGCACCGATCATGAAAACCTCGAGGGACGACAGCTTTGGGAGGAAGAGGAAGATCGGTTACATTGCAACCTGGCAGAAAATGAACATTTGTGGGTTCAAATGCACTCAAGTACTCTTCTTTCATTACCCTGACCACTATATTACCCATAACTAATGTATATTTCCTTCAAATGTTCATTTAGACTGGAAAACAGTGAAAATACATGTGTTCTTAAACAGAACCACACATATGCAGTGCCTGACCTCTGACCTCCTGGTCTCCACAAAGATCACGTGCACAGAAATACCAAGTGCCTATGTGCATATCCAGTGTTTTTCTGGTCCACATGATGACTCTTAGCCCTAACTTGATTAATTCCTTCTCACTTACCTCCCTGGGAACTCCTCTCTTCAGCTGCCTCTTCAAGCCTTCATAAATCATGAACTGGATGGCAGGGTTCAGAACCAGCAGCAGGGACGGGAAGGTCCCGTTCCACAGGGCTCCAATGCCCTCATCCTGGATGATCTGTGCAAATGCATCTGCACATATACAGTAGTAGGTGACTGTGTGTTTATGTGTGTGTTCAGGAAATGTACAAATGCATAGTGATAAAAAACAAAAATCACAAAGATACAGTATATACTCATCCAGATGGTCAATTACCCAGAATGCCAGAGTAGTTGGTGGCCTGGATGTCTGAACTGCGAAACTTGGAGCCTTGAAGCTTCAGCCGGGTGTTGACCACCCACAAAGGGGTCGTAGCTAGTACATTAACTATACCTGAAGAGATGAGGAGGGAAATAAAAATAAAGACATGTAATATTTCTAATGTTTCTGTAGCTCTTTATGCTTTGCCAAAAGCTCACAGGCATTTACAGTAATATTAATTAATTATATTAATCTTTGTCATAAGACACATAGAAGTGCCTGTTTACTAAATAATTCATCAGTAATATGATGCACCTCCTGAATCTGAATTATTGAGTGACATAAGGGCACAAGTGTGTGAGAGGAGGTTTTATTCACTTAGCGATGCTCGATTATAGGAAAAGGGATGCAAGACAGACGGATTGTCTTTATTTTCTAAAACAACATTGATCTTCTCACCTGCAGCAATGCCTATGATTAAGTCAGTGCCAGGGGACTGCTTTCCTCTCAACCAGCTGGCTTTGAGGTAGTGGAAGCAGTAGAAATACACAAAGTTGGAGCAGCACAGACTACAGATAACTGGAAACCAGCCTCTATAGGGAGCCAGTCTGCAGAAAGGCATTAAAAACACAGGCACGTCTCAAGTCTTTTCACTAATTAAAACATTAAAATTACAGTCTCATTATTGCCATTTTGAAATCCTGATCTATTAATGCAAATCCACTTACAGTCCTTCTTCTTTGACAATGTCTGCCAGTATGGCTGGAGTAGATTTGGCCTTGCGATTTTCATCCACTGGGCACAAACAGAAGAGCAGCATTTCACTATAATGACAGTCTGTATCCATATGAGACTCCATTCACTGTGTACATACCCTGAAGCCGCAATCTGGCTGTGTCAAGAGGGAAGAACACTGTCATGGCCGTCACACTTCCCTAAAACAATCAAGACCTTAATATGAAATGACACTCAATAGATAAGAAAAACTAAGCCAAACGAAATTTAAAAAACCTAAAGAGAGAGTAAAATGAAAAATGAACATTTAACCATTAATGCTGAGAGAAACATTTAAATTCTAATGGACTAATTAGTAGCGTTTATACTATTCCGTTTATAACATTTGGCGTCATTAACAGCGGGACGTGTAGAATTCAGATTTAAGATATTCTGATATTTATAGCGTGAGGACTCTGATAGAACTGTTAATAAAGTAGATAAAGTCAATGTATTCTAAGACAGAAGCGAATTGTTAAAACTGTGCTAACTTACCACCGCTCCTGCCACTGCATGAACCAAACTCTCATACGAAAAAACCTCTAAAACCATGATGACCACAGTTATTTATTTTTCTAATTCTTTTTACATACAGTCTATGGTCCAGGCTGCTGATCCGCTAATAAAATCAATGACTGCAGTGTGTCACAAGTCTCCTTCTGTCTCTGCTGCTTTCTGATATTAGTACATCACTTCCTTGTCAATGATGCGCACAAAGGCATCATGGGTAATGTAGTTCAATTCCACCTACATTTATCCAAACCCCTGTTTCGGTTAAGCTATCCAATTACAATACATTTAGCAGTTAATGATTTCATTACTATTTTTGATTTTGTAACTAAAATAAGTTAATATAATAATTGAGTATTATTTAAAATGGAATAATCAAAATCACGATTTACATTAATACACATGTAACAATGGCACATAAGTCAAGGTTTATTTTACATTTACTTACACTGTTACATGTATTAGAGTAGCCTACATTTCAGAATGTAATATTAGCACTTTGTTTTTGGCAAAGGATATTTATATTGACTCAATAGAACCAGTCAGCACATCAAAGGTTTAAAAAAATATTTTTCTCTTTGAAACATGTTAAGTGTCGTAAAGATCGGCATTTAGCTGTTTTGACGTCATACTGACAGCATTTATCAGTGCCATCGTCTCCAATTAACACTAGATGGACTACCAAATTGGTTTACATAGTTCCTTATCAATAGGACTTGTAGTGTTGTTACTGGGCTTTTACCTGCAGTTGTAGTACACACACTACTTGATCACACTTATTTTGCAACTCTTTGAATGACTGGCTCTGCTGTTTTAGCTTCACAAGCCCTCAAACAAAACAACCAAAAAAGCTGCTGGAAGATGTTTAACAGATGCAGTTTATTTGTCAGCAAAAACATACAGTATTATTATATGTGTCATACAACAGATTACATTAAATAGTTTTCCCTGGAAAAAACTGCTTCTGAGATTTGTCTTTGTTTTCTCTTGTATTAAAGCTCTTCTTTCTCAAACAAATAATTGGCCACCATCAAATGATCCATATCTCAGCAACAATTAGGTTGATTTAACTTTGAATTGTTTTTTTATAATGTAGTGAGATTATATTGCAGTAAAACATTGTTGAGAGCAACATGAAATACCCTTGTACATTAATTTGCTATTTCAAGCTTCTTAAGGGAAATAAAAAGACTGATCCACATTTTTTAACATTTTACAAAATTCAGGTGATCCTTCAGATGGTGTGGAGCATGCTCAACATGCTTTTTAATATGTAGACAGCTCAAATAAATAACAATAAATGACAAAAACCTCCTCTCCGATCAGTCTCCAGTCCATTCACTCAGCCACTCTTGGCAAGCCCTCCTCTGCTCCTCACTCTCTTCAGTCCTCTGTCCCTTCTCATGTTTATTCCCCTCTTCTTCTCTTCTTGCTCTCTTATGTTCCTCCTCTTTAGTCTTTCTGTTCTCCAACAGTGCCTCTACAGTAGTTGTCAATGTATGCAATGTGCGCTGTGGGAGCCATTTAGGGTCAACTTCTGGGACAAAAGGGTCACCAGCAGTGACGAGAAGGTCCTGGGGTTCTAGGGGAATGTGAAGGAGGTAGGCATGCAGCATCATTCGATACGGAGAGTCATCTGCTCCCAAGCTGTATGTGAAGTCCCCAACAATGGGGTGGTCAATAGCGCTGCAGTGGACCCTTAACTGGTGGGTTCGGCCTGACAACAACACAGCAGAGAGATGTTTTATGACTGAGCAATAACATGTTCATTGCAAAGAAAATTAATCTGTTATATTAATTGTTGTGTGGATGACTGGAGAGCAAGATGCAATACATCATTTGTAAAAAAAATAACTGCATGGGATCTGTGAATTTATTTGAAAGGAAAGAAATGAACATAGTTACCAGTTAGTGGCTGCAGTAGCACCTTGGTGACAGGATCTCCGTCATACAATCCAAACTCTAACACAGTTAGTTCAGTTTGACAAGGCTTAGGGTTTTCACAACCTGGAAAAATGAAAAAATGAAGATTAATGAATATATGTATTTGTGATTTAGCTCTATTTTAATTTAACTTTAAAAATCATTGTTGAAATGCAGTTAATAATTCCAAAGCTAGCATGCTAACTACTTTGCTTTAGCAAAGAATGAATCACAAATACGGGGCTGCATTGTGGCGCAGTTGGTTAGCACTGTGGTCTCACTGCAAGGTTACTGGTTTGAACCTCGGCTGGGGGAGTTCTGAACAGCGTTTCTGTGAAGAGTTTACATGTTCTCCTAGTGTATCCAGGTATTTGGATGAATGTGAGCATGAATGGTTTTCTGTCTCTCTGTGTATCACAGTGCGATAGACTGGCGACCTGTCCAGGGTGTTCCCCCGCCTCTCACCCGAATGATTGCTGGGATAGGCTCCAGCTTCCCTGTGACCCTTAACTGGAATAAGCGGGTTAAGAAAATGACTGACTGATGACAGAAAGTCATTGTTATCAAAGCTGTAATGCATCCCTGTTGGTAAAAGTGTTGTGCACGCTCACAAACTGCAAGCTGAGTTTGATTTATGTACCTTCTGTCCCCTCAATGCACATCATGTGTGTTTTTCCTTCAGTCGAGTTCTTGCCAATCGAAAAGTCCAACGTTTGTCTCTCTTTTTCAACCCAACCACGAAGCTGGGAAGCAAAAGAAACTATTATTAAATAATCTATATTTGATTTTTTTCTATATATTTATTTTTCTATACTGAAAAAAGCCTCTGATTTTGTCTGTATATATGCATCCAGATCTGACTACTAAAGCCACATTCTGAGAAGATTTGGGACATTTGTGGTCACATTGTTAAAGTTTAAACACAAATGTGTACTGGACACACAGGGTAACCCACCGCATTATCAGAAGTAGATTTTTGCTGTAGACATTTTTATTTAGTTCTGACGTTGCTATAGGTTTAGTCTAAGATATCTGAAGTTAGAAAATCTATGCAGAGGCTAAATAAACCTGAAAACCTCAATTATTTAGAGGCATTTTGACGTGTAGTGCTAAAACTATTGCACACATTGTAATAAGTCTGTTGTCTGTGTGCCATACCAGTGAAAGGTAAGCTTTGGTGACAGTGCGGTCCTTGAAAAAGCGATAGGCCTTGCCGGCAGCAGCCTTATTTAGAGCAACACAAAGTGCTCCACTGGTGGAGAAATCCAGCTGATGACAGAACCTGGTGAGATAACATTCAAATAAGACAACTGCTCTTTTAAAGAGTGTATATCCTTAAGTAGATTTATTTATATTATTCCCAACCTAAATCCATAGTAGGTATTAGGGTCAGCCAGATGAGGGAAATGGTGCTGAAGTTGCGCCTGTACAGTCTGTTTCTCATACCACATTTTGCTGTCGATGCGGATGTCCCAGTGTTTGTCCACTACAATGTAATCATCGCTCTGGTACAGCACCCGCAGGTTTTCCAGGCTTGCAGGCTCTGCAGTCATCATGTGCAGCTATCAATGACTCCGGCAACCCTGCAGAGAAACAATGGGACCAACATCTTACGAATCTTCTTTAATTTGTTCTCAGGAAGTCTTTTACGAAGACCCTTCATCAGAATCATAAACATGGTGGTAGACCGCAAAATTTGTTCCTATTTTTTTCTTGCCTGGTGTATACCAATCTCTCCTAAGTTAAAATTACGGACCAGCTTTATTCTGTCTTTAATAAATTAAAGTACAACTATTCATTAGTATCCTGTACTTACCTAGCATCCTGTATTTAATACTCGAAAATTATCTACATAATAAAGTGACAGAAGTGATACTTAACATAGTAAAAGCATTGGTTTGCTATCGGATAATATAAAAAATATTAGCTTAAGCTAAGCGCTTTATTAAAAGAACAATTAATTGTGTATCTAGATTAGAATAACTCACCCAAAATATTCAGCCAAAGTGTAAACGTTTCAAAATACACAAACATAATCACGTGGAAGAGACCATCACCGCGCATGCGCGACGTCTTCTTCTACGATTTTTCTTCCTGTTGATCTTTGGATTGCGCCATTACGCACCCAACTGGCGTGGAGCTTCTTCCTTTTCAGAAACTACTGGTAGTACTGTTCTGTGAGTACGTTTGCAGCACTACTTCATCAGAGCCTTTTATTTTCAGGGCACTTTCATCTTAGACTTCACCACATCTCAGAGGGAAATATTTTGTTTACATGTTGTATAGCATTTTCAAAATACATGACAAATTGTAATCACCACTTGGAAACGATATAAAAGTATAGTGCATATTAGAATATATATATATATTTCAATATATATGCCCATTTTTAAATCCGCCTGGCAGCAGTGAGGAACCTTGACCCTTGTCCTCAAAGTTTTCCATGTCTCCCTGTTCCAACACACCAGATCTTGATAAGTTATTGTATCCATTTTACTTGAATTAGTTGTGCTGGATCAGGGATACATGGTAAACCTGCAGGATTCTGGACCAGGGTTCTCCACCCCTGCAAGGGTTCTCTGCCCCTTACTAAATCTGTCAAAGTTAGTCCCAGCATTTTGATCTTTCTAAGTGTACTTGGACTAATTCTAACCAGTTTATTCAGAAAACTGACAGCAGTCATACTTGCATGTTTTTAATGCTGTTTTCCTTGTGATCACATGATATTTATCTTGCTTATTCAAATGCAAGGTCGTGGGGGGCTGGAGCTCTTCAGAGCCCATTAAAACAAACACGGAGAAGCAAACATGTCAGACTCTCACTCTTTGTAAAAATTTAGAGAATCACATCAGTCTAAGATGTACATGGAGAATAAAATGTAATGTAAATGTAGATTCTCAAGTTAAGATTACACATAAACACAACATCCCCGTCTTTAACCATATTTACCAATGTACAAAGTATTACACAGATGTTTTACTGCTAAAACCCCTGACAGAGGAGTGTTTTACACATTTTTCCCTCATGCTACCATACTGCTGGTTGGTCAGTTTGGCCTTATATTGAGAAACACAGACACAGCCTATTACAATAAGTTGGACAACAAACTGTGTATCCTCAATATGAATGAAATAATAAAAAAAAAAAAAAGCTCCCCAAGCAGAAAAACATTGTCCATTTTAATCTCCTCTCCTGTTGACACCTGTGCAGATTGCATTGTTGAAGCCTGGTGAATTGTCCAACACAGCCATATTTAGTCTGGTCTGCCTTGCACCGTCTCACTGGCATATTCAGCATCATCTTGTTTAGGCAAGGTTTCATCATCCACTGTATGTCGCCACCTGTGAAAAAAAATGACGAAGAACTAGGTTTTTAACATGTTTGGATAAGTATTAAGTAAATATTCAATCAGGCAACATTAGAATACCTCTGTAATGTATGTGGATGTGGAAGGGGGAAATGATGAGTCTCTCTGAGGTAGTTGTAAGCCTTTGGACCATTTAAATGGAGTCCGAGTGCAAACTCCCTGTAGTCCTTTGCATACTCATGACTTGGCTTTGCCATGAAGTCAAGGTTAAGATCTAAAATTACAAAAGCAAAAATGAGCAGATCTCCTTTAGATAACAACTAAAGATTTTAACTAAGACAGTGAAGAAAAAAACATGTGCATGAACTGAGCAAGAGCTTATTGTGTGTTACCTGAGTAAAATTCAAGCCTCTCTTTGAGCTCCTTATTGATGCGGGTCTGTTCCCTCAAATCCCCCAAGATAGACTTTATTATTCTATTTGCCCTCTTTTCTCTGGCCATGGCGTTCTTCTTATATTTCTCCAGGTTTTCCACTCTTAGTTGAGTTTCATCAAGTCTTCTCTTAATAACAGTGGGAGAAGCAGGCAGAGCATAGTTGTGATCCTACAGAGATGGATGAACATGGTTTGAGTTATCTGTAACTCCACACACCTGAGAACATCACAGCCAGTCCTGTGTGTGTGTGTGTGTTGCAGGAATGCATATTTAAACTATTAATTGTGCATTAATAGGTTTATTTGTGAGTGGCAGCAAGTCCAGGACCTCGATATGTGATATTCTGCTGTTATGATGTGACGTCAACAGTAAAATTACTCACATCATTAGGCTGAGGTTGTGGTTGAGAGGTTTTAGTTGTAGGCTCATCCTTAGGGGCCACAGACACGCTCTCTTCAGCTCTTCTGGAGGTATTTGTTGTCCTAACCTTTACCTGCTAAAAGGTAGAAGCATAATAGATGAAAGGAATATCTCACCCTGCCAGGTGATTGGGTGTAAAATATTTCAATTTATGAAACAGTTCTAATGATAAACCTACTTTTTGGAGGTGAAATGGGAAGAAGATGGATGGAATTACACCATCTCTGAGTCGGACAATCTGACCTGTCCTATCAAAATCCTCCTTCTTGAAATGCTCACTACATAGCACAGAGAAAACACTGGCCGTGAATCCTTTCCTCTTCAACGCCACTTCCCACCTCTTCCTCAAATCTTTGTCTTTGGGAAACCTAAAATATGAACATGGAAAAATACACATGAACATTTCACAGTTTGTTTGTTTCCTTTAAAATTCTTACATACATTCTATAAGAAAACGATACTTAACTGTTTATAAGCCTTTAAATATTAGTACTGATATTCAGTTGTGGCATGTTCAAGTATAGTATGAGACATGAGAAGTAGCTTTTTGAGGGTGAAAAACCCTGAATAACACACGCTGTGACACCAGTGTAACATTTTCTGGTCATGGCCATATACTAATAGTATTAATTACATTTCTACAATGACATTTTTGTGTTAGTTGTAGCCAATGTCTCAGTTTATCGACATAAGATAGCTACGGTTTCATTGATGGGTATAAATACCGCACAATAAGATTTATTATTCACACAATTTGATCAATAATAATTCAATCTTACTTGTGAAACGTAATCCCACGTGCCTTGTTGTCGACAGTTCGCTTATTCGAACAAGAATATGCTGCACAATACTCTGGCATCTTGTTGTTTAGCAGCGTACTATAGTTTTAGCTACCGGTCCAATATGGCGGCCGCATTTCTCAAGCTCCAGTAACTAATGCGGCGTCTACTATGATTTAACCACACCCACTAAACTAAACAGAAAGATTAAGCACAGTTTTCCAGCGATATCGTACAAATGAGTAGCGGTATAAAATGTGGCTGTATATGGCTGTATAAAAAAGAGGGTGGGGTGGGATATGGGGGGTGTTTCACCCGTGGTTTTACTACTCGCCGTGTTGCCTTCACAGGTCCGTAGTCAAGCATCACAGTAATCCGCTTTTTTGATTAATAAATGCACTTATTATAATAATATATTATTACAACTTATTATTACGACCTTGTCGGTATCTGGCAGGGATGTAAGGTTAAACCTTCCTTTAAATAGATAATACAACACCGAACACCGCGAAGTCGAGACGCTGGGATAGGAACTATTCTTTAGGTCGCAGAGAACACGGTCATATTTCTTGGCGGACAAGAATGGCAGTAGAACATTTTGAAAATAGACGAGTATGCGATTAACTTTAAACTCATCTTTGTTTTTTTGTAAGACAATGTTCATTTGAAATTGTGAAACTGTATAACTTCTTTTTGGTTGTAACATATTAAGTACATTAAATTTGGATGCATGGTTGCTAGGGTCCAGGTAACCTGACAACCAACAGCAACGTTAGCTTAAAGCTACTGGAATCACATCATTGATTAGGTAAAAGCCTAAAATATGTGGGGTGAGATCGACCCTCCCGTTAAAACAACCCGGAATTTTTGTGAGATAGAAGATAAGCGGGAATCCTCAGAGGAATCCTCAGAGGAAGCTGTGGTACCGCTACAGAGATACCAGGAAAGAAAGACTGACAGAACAGAACCTCGGCATGTCAGCACGGTGAGATGAACAGAATTCACGGCTTCTTGTACATGTACATGTCTGGCATCACACTCAAGTATTTTTTCTCAGTTTAACGACTTCTCTGTGCGCTTTCCTGTTTCAAGGCCGAAACCAAGTGTGTGGTTACTATGATAGAGTCTGTAGCCATGAGTGGCAGCCTCGTGAAGAGCCAGCAGATAGGGGAGGCTGAACTGACCATAGGGGAGCGCAAAGACGAGCTGCTGCATCAGTACCAGACCAGACCTCTGGTGTTTCTGGAGAGGTACCAAGTATGTGTCATCAAAACAAAGTACATTCTAAATATAGTGATGTAAAATATGAAACAATTTTATTTGGCTTAAAGGGGGCATACTTTGGGAATTTGGCTGCACAAGTAAGTGTTAAATTTTCGCCTTTAAATGGGCTTCATTCACTGCACCGCAACTGTGAAAGGTCAGTTGAAATGCTTTTCCTCCTGGTTTGCAGTTAAATTGAGGTCTCAGTGTGGGTGTTATTGAGTTTTTAAGCTATGTTTCTGTGGTAAACTAGAAAAGCACTCTGAGAGCACAGACCTCCACCAAGCAGCACCATAATGTTACTGAATCTTTTCCGGATCTCCACCAAAAGTTAATCATTTGTTCCTAGTGACACTCCCAATATATCCTGAAAATCCATCAACAACTTTTTGAGTTATGTTGCTATGTATATATGTATATATATTTGTTGTAATTTATTCCTTGCCCAATTTTCAGGCCTGTCTGAAGCCAGAGCACCTGTCTGCATTTGCCCATGTCTGCTCAGACCCGAGAGCCCAGCACTACAGCAAGATGGTGCAGTCACGAGCTGCTGAGCAGACCAACAGAACCAAAGTCAGAAACCAGCGCTACGCTGCCCTCAGGGCTCTGCAGAAAGGTAGGGGCTCTGTGTTTTAGTTAGGACTATAAATACAAAGCATCATGATTCCTGTCAGATTAGGTAATTGAATTTATATTTGTATGTAGTATTTTATTCACTAGTGTTCATTAATTTAATTCTCACTGGCTATCTACCATTAAGCTACTTGCTACCATTGTGAACAGGAATCACTGGATGTCATTTTCTGTTTCTTTCTCACGTCTGTTAGAGGGCAAATATTTCAGTGAAGAACAAATGAGGATGAGGGAGCCACTGCTGTATGAACAATATATCGGCCAGTACTTGACTGATGAGGAGGTACGTTTTTATCTCATAATCAAAATAGGTTTGAACTTTTGTGGGTATTTTCTATTCACGCTCCCCCTCCATCATTATTCCAGGTCCTGGAGCGTTCCCAGGAGGCCATGTTGGACGGTGCAGAGATGGCACAAGGAGGAGGGACAGGAGGGCTTGCTAATCTACTTCTGAACTCTTACCAGGAGCGACTTATCCAAAACCGGCTGCAGGAGGAGCAGGAAAGAGAGGATGATGCACAAGAGGAGGAAGAGGATGAAGAAGATGATAGTGAGATTGTGTTAGGCCTGACAGAAAACTGTGGCGAAACATTTTTACGCCGTTCCAGACTGATTGGAGCAAACAGAAAGCAAGTTGTTAACAGCTGATTGCTCCTGCCTTGTCATTGTGTAGATGTTGAAGTCCAGCAGAAGGAATGGGAGCCGACCCCAGAGGAGAAGGCTCTGCTCAAGGAGGAGTTCATCAGTCAGATGCATCAGCGCTTTCTCGATGGCAAAGACAAGGATTTCAACTACAGGTTAACCACAATTCAATTTGAACTTAAGTTTATTCAAACTGCATCATATGTGCAGAAGATAAAGGGTGATGTGGTATGTGCTTATTGGCTGAAACAACAGCTTAAGTCCCATTGTGGCCCATCCATCCATTTTCTACTGCTTATTCCCTGAACGAGGTTGCAGGGGGGCCCATTGTGACCCATTCAAATATTAACAATTACATGTTAAAGGTCACAGTAACTAAACTAATCACTTCACCTTTGATTAGATGACTCGTTAAATTACCAATGAAAGAAAAATATTTGTTTTACAGTGAGGTGGATGAAAACCCGGACTATGACAACTTGGACATTGTCAGCAGAGATGCAGAGGATAGATACTTTGATGAAGATGACGAAGAAGAGGAAGAGGAGGACATGGAAAAAGATCACGAAGAAGAGCACATGACAGACTAATATAACGTCTCATCGCTTTTACAACTGATCTGTAAATACCTGTACAAAATAAAAATATGGTAAAATATGTTTTTTTTTCTTCCTAATTTTACATCTGTCAACACAGGCTGCAATAAAGGTTGGAAATTCTTTGTTTATGAGTATTTATTTTTAGAAGATTAACTAAACTGCACAGTTGGTTATCACTGTGGCCTCACAGCAAAAAGGTTGCTGGTTCAAGCCTCGGCTGGTGGCGGGGCTCCAACCAGGAACCTTTCTGTGTGGAGTTTGCATGTTCTCTCCGTGTTAGCGTGGGTTCTCCTCGTGTTAGCGTGGGTTCTCTCCGGGTTCTCCGGCTTCCTCCCACAGTCCAAAGACATGCACCTTGGGGATAGACTGATTGGAGACTCTAAATTGCCCATAGGAGTGTGTGTGTGTGTGTGTGTGCATGGTTGTTTGTCTATGTGTGTTGGCCCTGTGATGGACTGGCGACATGTCCAGGGTGTACCCTGCCTCTTGCCTGATGTCAGCTGGATTGACTCCAGCCCCCCCCATGACCCCGTTCAGGGAATAAGTGGTAGAAAATGGATGGCTGGATGAATGATTAACTATATTTGCAAAATCAAATTTTAATGATAAATACATTAACATTCCTGAAATATTCCAGAGAGAGGGGAAAAGAACAATAAAGAAACTGTTGTAAACACATTTACATTGTGATGTGTATGCAACACATTATAATGTTAAATGCTGAACACAAGTACAAAAACATTTAGTGAAAAAGGGCCCAGTGTGGCGACCTCAGGATCGGGTCTCATCTCTTTGTTGATGTGGTTCTGTTGGATCCATCTGGTCTTAATCACCAGCTCTCACTCGAGTGATTCACAAATTCACCTCCAAATCCGAGACCATGGTCCTCCACGGGAAAAGGGTGGGGCGTCCTCAGGGTCGGGAATGAGGTCCTTCCCCATGTGGAGGAGTTCGAGTGTCTGTGGGTCTTGTGCATGAGTGAGGAAAGGATGGAGGGTGAGATCAACAGGCAGATTGGTATGGCGTCAGCAGGAAGGCCAGATCTGTGCCAGTGGTCTGTCGTATTGAGGCAGGAGCTGAGCCAGAAGGTGAAGGTAAAACTCATGATTTACCAGTCGAACTATGCTCCTACCCTCACCTATGGCCATGAACTGTGGGTAGTGACTGAAAGAGCTACTGAGCCCAATTCTTGTGGCAAACAAGCCAATGAGCATCAATCATATGAGCACATTTATCAACTTTTATTCAGGAAAATGGTCAGATAATTAACATCAGTCACTTTTTTTCCTTTTTAATTCTATCAGTTTTAAGCTGTAATACTCCTCTTGTAACTTTAAAACTCTCAGCTGCATTTGAATTTTTTCTCTCTTCAGCTGTTCGAGGTCCATTAGTTCCTCCTGAGAGGCAGATGAGGCTCCTGCAGAGGCCTCTGCAATGTGTACGGCCAGGCTGGTTTGGGGTGTGCTGCAGAAAGAGACGGTTTTACTGTGCAAATACAGTGCATGGACCATCCTTACTAATCTGAATACTGAGATTGTTTTGCCTTACCACATATTTGACATCACCCCTTGCAATTCTGTCGGGACGCGTGTGTGATTTTGATGTACAAGCACACTCGGAGAATTAGAGGCACGGCCTGTAAAACGATAAAACACTTAAATTTTACGTGCTTTTCACTACAATTTGCCACTGCATCGGGTTTATGAACTCACTCAGAGTGGGATGGAAGATTTTCTCTGTCAGAGCTCCCTCTTCAGCTGCACGGGATTGGATGTTATATTGTGATGTTGACACGTCTACATGCTCTCTTTTCCTTATATTGATATTTCCACAATGCATCTTCAGGTGTCCATCTTCTTCATCCTCATCTTTGTAAAAGAAAATTAAAGCATTAACATAAACGTAATGGCTTAGCAAATAAGTCATAATGTGTTTGCAGTGCATGGGGATGAGGAAACATACCTGAAGGAGTCTCAGTTTTGATTCCTTTCTGTTGATCTTGTCTTTTCCCTACAGTATCGGGTTTGGCTGCCTCTGATGTCTGTGAGGGCAGATTTAGCTTTATTGAGGTAAAGGCCTGTTCGTCCATCGTTGCACTGCTGTCATCAGTCATTTCCTCAAAATCCTCCTCATCCAAAGACTTTATCCAATCATCTGTTCACAAATAAAACAGCTCAAAGTAACAAGATCATTACATTAAACAAAATACTGTTTAGATTAATATTTCCAAACCTTCATGCAGATGCTCCATGCAGTTGGACCGACAAGCTCTCTTGGGCTTATAAAGAAGAGTCATCATTTAGAAAACCTCCACAAGTTGAGTACTTACATAGTTTTACACAAATTTATGGCTTATAGCATTAAAAATGTTAAAATGACACAAAAAAAACCCAAATACAATTCAAAACTACATTGTGAAGATATGTGGGTATTTGAGATTTGGTAATGAAGCTTTCCTCTGAAATGTAATATGATTTTACTGCTGTAACACTGAGACCTTATATATGTAGCTGTATAAATGCAAATCATCATATCTCCTTTAATTTAGCTTCAATTAAGTATCTATCTATCTATCTATCTATCTATCTATCTATCTATCTATCTATCTATCTATCTATCTATCTATCTATCT
>JBAMHV010000022.1:6989557-7002537 GCA_037177535.1 Pseudomugil gertrudae
ATCTAGGGTATAAAATATTTTACAGAATAAAAACAGATGTGCACACTCGAGTTATTTGCAGATATAAGTATGATGTACATGTTTGAAAAATATATTGCACATTGCACATAACCATCAAGCCCTGTGACACCCCCAATGCAGGGGAAACATATAATTCTGTAAGAAATTAGTGAGATGTGCAAATTGGTGCATTTTTGTAAAAAAAAAATTTATATCTTGTAAACTGGGTAAAAGTTTAAAGTTGGACCTGATTTGTGTCAAGCAGGAGAATGTCTTTTATGTTCATGGAAGAGTTAAAAGTGTCAGACAGATTAGAAAATAAGTCTTAGTTATGTCCTGCTGCAACAAATCTTACCTTAAAGTGCTGTCTTCTACACAAGGCAGGTGACACAGTGTGTGGAAGGATCTCGGGCAGCCATCACACACTACCAGATCGTCCTCTTCATCATTTTTACAAACACAACACTCATCATCATTTTTCTGATTCTCCTGCAAAGGCAAATAACACACACCAAAGAAATTCTGTTCAAACACAGTCCGTTTTATTTTTGTAATAAAACCTGGTTCAGAAAAACGCTCTCTGTGCTACTTTGTGCTGTTTATATGTCATATTCTAAATGCAGGACCCAATGCTCCACTTTTCCTTCTAAAATAGAGCCAAACACAGGATGAAAACATGCTACCCACATAAACCTGATGAAAGACTTACCAGGTCTTCAGGGCCTGGTTTGCACAGCCTGCATTTGCACAGCAGCGAGTGGAGCAACAGTATTTTTGCCTAAAAAAGAAAATAGATCTGTAAAAAAACAGATTAACAGTGTCTTCCTCTTTCTTTAATAATTTAGTACTTTGTGCTTAAAACACCCTGAGGCTCTCTCATTAACTCATCTACATTAATTTTTAGAGCCACGATACAGTTTGATGAAACAACCTCATTCACGCTGTGACCTCTCTGACCTGAGTGTGTTTACTTGTTATTTTCTGTGACTAAATTGGACCTGGAATAACTGACAGAAGCCATTCCCTATTTTTGTACCAGCTATGGTCCAGTTTATTTACTGCTATATGGTGACGAAGAGTATTTACATTCTGTACTACGTTTATCTCTGCGATTGACTGTCCAACTGTCCTGCCTCTCTAATTACTAAATTAGGCTTGAATTTGCATATTTATTAATATGTCAGAAAATGTATTTCTAGTGATATTCCATCATGCCAATTTAAAAAAAAGGTTAAGTGCAGTGCAAAATGTAAATAAAAACATGATTTTAAAATGTTGTACCTTGGGTTTAAAATTAGGATTGTGAGTCTGGCAACGTTCAATAATCTGCAAAATATTGCATCTATGAAACACGGAGCAATTTCAGCGTTCCTCATTGTAGAATTGCAAAGACTTTAAATGTTCCACCATCTACACCACACAATGTCCTCAAAAGATTCTGGAGAAGGATGCACAGATGCACCCAGATGCCTCTATGTGTCCATTTGGATTAAGCAGCAGATCAGGCATAGAAATAACTGCATGGATCAGAAATCCTTGTCTTCAAACACACTTTATTGTGCCATCCACAACGACTGATGCAAAAACAGTTTCTTTGTTTTTGCATATTTTAGCAAGACGATGCTAAACTACATTGTGCTAAACCAGAGTTGTGACCAGGGGTGGCTGGTATAAGTGGGCTACAGGGCTCAGCTCTCCCTGGATTTTTCAGGAAAGATGAAAAAATAATACATATTGAATAACAATTAATATTTTTTTTTAAAAACTGTGAAAAGGTTGTTCTAATTCTTGATTAACCAACAATACCTAGAGCAAAACTAATAACACAGAGCAAAATTTAAACAAAAAACACCTAATCGTTTAATAATGGGCTAATTATTTACAGCACAAGCGGATCAACACAGTTTCACTGGACTCTGCGTGATTGACAGGTAGTGTGACACGTCCCCTTCATTTGCTTCTCGTTGGTGCTAAATCTGCGCAGCCCCAGCGGGCGAATTTCGAACAATGATGGATGACTTGACGTGAGCGAAAGAGTTCTGTGGAGCTGAACTCGAAGCAATGGCTGTAACAGCCGAAATCCACACTGGACGCAGAGGTCTGTGGCCGCTCAGTGCTGCAGCTTAAAGATCGAGCAGTCAGAAGCTCGCTTTGAGAAAGCCTGACACCTAATGTTGTTTGAACTGAAAAAATTCAGAGCTGTTTTCACAATTTAAGGCCAGTTTCCCCCCAAAAACAACTGGATGTCGCATGTGAACGTTTTGCAATGATCTGCAAAGAGAAACTAAAGGGTGACCTAAATCTTGTATATTGTAATGGGACACTTTTATGTTAAAATGTGGTCCGCTCAAAAATATATGTTAGTCCTCCCACTCAGTGTGACCACAAGCCGTCACTGGTTATGACTGCAACTTTCCCCGGTTGTGATTACTGAGTGCCTCAAGTTCTAAATCATTTGCAAATAATACATCACACAAGACCAGGACAGAATTCCTACCCAAAAAACACAGAACTGTTCCCAGATGTTTACAGGCTTGTTGCACAGAAATAGACATGGTGAAAGACCAACTTTCTTCTTAGACATGTTTTGCCTGATCGATTTCTTTTCTGTCTGTTATGAGTTTTGAAAAAGTAATTTTCAGTAGTTTTTGTGGCTAAACATTAAAAAAGAATAACAGCACGCCATAAAACATCATCATTTGATCCTAAAGCGAAATCAGGGAAAAATAGGTAAACAAACAAACATTCAACATGCATGACTGCAACCCACTGCACTGTGGAACTCTAATATTTCTGATGACATACACACCTGAGAAAAGAATCGGGTTTGGGATGACGACGTGTGTGTGTGTGTGTGTGTGACCCTGCTATAATCACTGTTACCTCTATGAGATGGCTGACTGGTTTTTCATCATGTATGATGTGTTTCCTCCAGGAGACATCTGTCTGACCTAATGCTGCCTCTACAAACTCAACCGGGCACATCCAAGCAGTCTCAGTACGAATGCTTTTTCCAAGCGTCCCTAGTGGGGGGGTGGGGGGAGACCAAAGGCATTTGTTTGATTTCTACATGTCAATACAGTATTTACTGGAGTCACACCTCATAAATCTAATGCAGGGTGTGAAACAGGATGTTTGTCTATGTTTGTGTGATACGGTTACCTGATGCAAATCGTTTTTGGTGCAAAGTCCCAGTTAATTCTCCGCATGTCACTTTGAACTGCTCCTCACCCTGTTGCCCCGTCTCCTCTTCTTCTGTGCGAGACGATAAATATGTAAATACAGCTCAAAGTCCCAACCGTTGTATTAAAATACCTTCAGTTATTTGGCATGACATGCGTCTTGAGCAGGACCTGTTTCATCTGTGCAATTTTCTTCTTCGTCTGATGAGGACTCATCTTCCTGCTCTTCCAGGCTACTTTCTTCATCACCATCCTCATCATTGTCCTCTTCATTAGACTCTAAATATGAAAATTTTAGTAAATATTTTCAGTAAAAGCATTTTTCATTTTCTTGGGACTGAAAAACACAACAGGATGTGAGAAACTTTCACAATTGTACAAAACTTAATTGGCTTTGGATTTGTTTGAAATCTGTGTCAACTTTAGTTTAATAGCATTAGATGTTGTTGTTCATAAATTTATTTAAAAAGTTTATTATTTCCAAAGCTAACATTTTTGCAGTATTATGACAAACCTGAGCAGATGCGGAGAGGAGGGGCTTTGTTTGACTGACAAACAAAAAAGAGCATAAAATTAAAACCAGGAATGAACTAAAAAGAGTGTTTTAAAATCTATATATTTATACTGTGTGTTTTCATCAGTGTGCCCTTACGTTTTTTCTACTTCTTTTGTTGCATGCAGTTTTCAAGTGATTATCCTTAAAGAATAAAAGCATAAATTTGGGTGAACAACACAGTAAAGATAAATATGATGGAAAAGCAAGCAGTGTTATGCAATATGACCCAAACCTTGATAAGTTTCCCCAGGGGAGTCCCTCTACATCGGATTGACAGCTTCCAGTTTTTGCTTCTCCCCCTCCCTGCAAACCTCTCAAATTCAGAGGGAGTAAACCATTGATTGTCAATCACAATGCATTTCTCTCCTGAAACAGAAGATGGAAAATACAAACATTTGTTTTGAACGTAAATAAGAAACTGAAAAACAAAAGTAAAATAAAAGTAAAATCTTTATTTATTTTAATATATATATATATATATATATATATATATATATAGTGAAATATTTTATTATGGTAATACAGAACATACAACATAAGCCAAGACCACTAAGAAAATGTATATTTATAGTTTATAGTTTATAGTCTGTCTAACCTTTAGCCAGTCTGTCTCTTTGGAGGAATGCCTCGACATTTCCACAGGTCACAGGGAGCTGGGACTTATAGAGGGGCCATGTCCAAATCTCACCTTTCTCTCCCTTCTTCAAAGGCGTAGCTAGAAAGAAAATAAAACTGAGTTTCAGTTTATGTTTTTTACTGAGAAATGAACTGATTGAGAAACATTTTGCACATTTAAATTACTTTTTTTTTTTTTGCTTTTTGGCAACACCAGCAAGAAATTAGTTGACATGTATATAACATAAACTGAAACAGAGAACAGTAATTGACAAAGTCATAGCACTTTGAAGTTATTTGGACAGACGGCTGGCAAACAAATGGTCATCTGGATGAGGCAAAAAGGACTGGGAACCAAATCTGCACTCCAGACAAGAAGTCAAAAGCCAGAGTTTTTGGTAGGGTATTACTGTAACTTTTTTTTTGCACATCCTAGTGGCTATGAGAACAGATCTGCTCTTTGCAGATGTGAATAACTTCTGAGCAATCTCATTTGTCCATCTTATTCTGGATTTAACATCAGACTAACTTGGCAGAAAATGTCTAAATTTATGACAGGCTCATGCAAGGCTAGCACAAAACATTTCACTCTTCCCAGATACAATAAATGGGACCAACAACAAAAAAGCAAAAACACACATTTTGTAGACTACAACCTAGCATGCTGAAGTTGCACATTTTCTTATAAAATAGTGAGAAGTAGCTGGCCAGATGATTAGAACAGCAGAGTGAAATGTCTGGAAACGCATTCATACCAACAACAGAAAACCAGAGAGCAGCAGAAAACAGAGGACTTACAGAAACATATTTTCTTGGACTTTTTCCTCTGACCTGGAGTGAGCTGGACTGATGGACCAGGCTGCTCATCATCATCGTCATCAATCCTGAATTTCCTCTTTCTTTTCCCTGGATTTTCTTGTTTCTTCTCACTCTCTGAAAGGTTCAGCTTTTCCCTTTTGTCTGTCTCCTTTTTTCCCGCCATGTCAGGCAGTGGTGTGTCATCCTGAAAAGACCCTGCCAATGCATAAAAGTGGAGCATACAGAAATGACCGAATAAATAAAACACTAACTGAACTCAAAATAAGTTATGTTAGATGCTAACTTCATTCTGGTTAGCTTTTTACTTTTTTCATTTGGAAAGAGAAGTTTGAGATTTTACCTCATTAGCAGCTAGCTCGCTAATGACCTAACATCTACTACTTTCAGTATGAGGAGTGTAGAAACAGGATGTTGATGGAATTATTTTTTGGACATGACTGCAGATTTTTGGACTTAGATAATAACAGGAAGTTGTTTTGAGGAACTTGGAGCAGCTAGTATTTTTTAAAATAAGTTCAAACAGCCAAGGCCAGTTCACTTATGGAATATGACCTATTTTTTACTGGAATTGAGAAATGATTTAAACTCTTTTTGGGACGACCTACTAAACAAACACCAAGAAAGCTTCCAGAATACATTGGGAGTCAATACAAAGAAGCTAAAGTTGATTTCATACAATCATGTGTACATTTTTAAATTAAATTACAATTTCTTTCTAGGCCTTGCAATGGATCAGTGACATGTCCAGAGTGCTCCTGCCTCTTGCCTTATAGCCGTTGTGACAGTCTCCAGCCCCCCTTTGACCCTGCTTCATGGGTTTAGACAACGGATGAATTGTCATGCTTATGTGTCCCTACTAGTGTCAAGCAGCCAAGGCACAGTCATACCCGCCTTTTTTATTCTAATCCTAGTCCATTTATTTGGAAAGTCTGCATCGTTTGGAGTACTGTGAATGCACAAAAAATTCTGATTTATTTCAGCCTGCCTACAAACACAATAACAAACAAATCATACATATATGTCGGGTGATAAGCAGCTCTGGATGGAAGAAATAGCTCACAATCAGCATTGGAAGGATTTGGTAAAAGTTCTGATAGAAATCTGTTTAGACAAGACCACTATGATCTGAAGCACACTCTTGTATTTTGTCCTTTTTGGTCAAAGATCTTGCTGAAGTAAAATGCAGAGCTGTGTTACAATACAATATTGATACCCATAAACATGTCTCACCGTCTATGAGGCTGTTGCGCATCATTTTCAAGGTGGGGTACTGAGCCAAGATAAAGTCCTCGAAGACACACTTCCAAAAGAGCTCGATGTGCTCTGACTGCTTATTTTCCAGCCAGTCCAGCATTTCATAAACAGCTTTCTTTATGTTTTCCTTACTCTTCATACAAATCACCTTCTGGACACACAAAAGCAAGGAGAAAATGAGAGGTGATATGACTAACACTAAAACCACTGATGATGGGTTGATATATTCATGTCAATGGTCTTGCATCGTACAAAATAAGATAAACCAAAGCTGCAACATGAATAAAGAAAGATTAAGAATTAAGAAAGATTTGTTGTGTAAGCAGTAAGGCTGGTAACAGCTGTTCATGCAGCCCATCAATTTACAATGTAAAGTCCAGCTTCAGTCCTCAAAGGCCACTTGAGGACCGTCAGCATCCCTGGTTCAGGGACATTTCTGTGTGGATGTTCTTCCCTGTGTGCATAAGTTCTCTCTGGCCCCACAAAAAGCCACATCCTTGCAGGTTTTCAATGTGTTCCTTTTCCAACACAGTTGTCTCAAATGCTAAAATGTGTAAATGTGTGTAAAATGCTTCTTGCCTAAAAAGTGCCAGCATAGATCCAGCATATCTTTGACCCTAAATTAAAATGAGTGGTAAAGAAAATGGATGAATGGACAGTATTAATGAATTAATTGATCCCCAAAGCTCATTCTCCACTAGAATAATATGACTATCTAATATTTTAACAATAAACACTGATAAGCAGTCTGTAATGCAAACAACAAAAAAATCTACTGAAGTTAAAGTTTTTTTTTGCTCAGTCCATCAAGAAAAAATTAGATGACTAATTTGGTTGAACCTAAACAAGAACTGACTCGCCTCTTTGATTCTTCCAGCACGCAATATAATTAAAGACTTTAGAAATAGAAACTATTGTAGATCAACGGGCATTTCTCTTCAACAACCATGTAGCAAAACCTGTTGATCCATCAGGAACAAGGGAGGAGTAAATCATCAGCAGTTGATGAATAATAATGAGAAAAAATGCTGCTTTTCACAGTTTTTTCTTACAGGATGCTGCGTGACGCTGCGGTTGAGTTTCACTTTACATACCGTGACACATACTGGCAAACAGACATGAACACACTGGCTGTTTTGAACGTGCAAAGTGGCTGAGTTGGCAAAGCAATGCGAGAAGACATTATTGAAAGAAAAGAGGAAAAATATGATTTGAGATATGATAAGACTTAGGATAAGGCTGTCTTTGACGAACTGGTCAAAGCTAATAGCACAGGTAGGATGCAACATGGATGCTGAAGTTAGTGTGCAAGTCTTTAAGAAATCTACAAAGGTTCTGTAGTGTGTCTTTAACGATGTCTATTGTTCCATAATTTGCCATCAGCCTTTCATTCTCAGACTGAAGGCCTACTTGTAGCTCCTTAAAATGGTAAAAAAGTCAAATGGGAGGCAGAAAATTATCAGCATCTCTGATGGAACCAGATACCAGTACTGGTACAAGATTCAGAAACTGTCACTAAAAACCTTATTTTATTATAAAATGGATCATTACAACTAGCTTGGGTAACCATTTGCCATCATTCAGTTAAGGACTGCTGACCAACATCTCAGGATTCACCGAGCATGTCTCTGCACTCATAATGTCTATGTATAGTATTGTGACATGGGTCTTATCAATAACTTGTACTTCTCTTTCTGTTTGGTATCCCTGGTCTTTAGATATGAAAGTAATGGAAAGTATGCCTATATTACACTAAAAATTGTTTTGTTATTTGTTACTATTGTTTAAACAGCCTGTGATGGACTGGTGATATGTCCTCTCGCCCGGATGGGCTCCAGACACCTGTGACCCTGAATTGGATGAAGCAGTATGAAATATGGATAGATGGATGATTTAAAAAGCCAAAACGGCTGGAAGGTGGGGAGGAGGGTAACGGATTGAGGGGCAAAAACTTGCATTGACCGGGAAACTCTTTTCGGTCTAGATTTGAGTGATTCTCCATTATATGACTTTTATTACTGCTGATCATCAGCTTTGATCAAAGTTTCTTAAATAATAAAGGCTGTTTAATTTCAGTCATACCATCTGGTCCTTTTAATAACAGACATATTCACCATAAACTGGCAAGATGTAAGAAATAACACAGAAGTGCTGCATATACTGACCCTTGGACATCTGAAGTTTACCCAAGTGTGGTCAGTTAACATTAGACTTTTGTTATCATATGAAAGCATTAGGTTGCTCATTGTGTAAACTAAAACTGACCTTTTACAGGCTTATGTACAAATAATGATGAATCACGATTAAATTATTTGTAATAAAAATATTTATAATTTGAGAGTTCTATTTATTTATCTAATATTAAATTAGTAGTCTATTGTATATCCTGCCCTTTAAATTTTTTAATCTATTTTAATCGTTGAAAGCGCAGAATAAAATCCATTTTGTTGAGTGTGAGGAAGAGAAGAGGGTGTGACAGATAAACAAATTCGCACTCAGCTTCTTACCTTGTATCTATCCTCAGTAATCAGATTGTAATCTCTGAGCTGTCTGAGGAAGGTTTGAGGGTTTTCCATGCAGGACATTTCGGTTTTATGACGATGGAAAAATCGGAGCAGTTGCCCGGAGGGATCCATATCTGCGCTGCACAGACCAAAACCCGCTCGTCCCGCCTGAAACAGACCAAAGATAAACGCACTCTATACAAGAGCATTTAAAACGTTACAAAGTGTCTCCGCTGCTGTTTGGACACGTAGCAATTTCATTCAATTAAAAATTGCGGGTAAACAGAAGTTTGCATTAAAGCTTTTCTTGCGCAACTGCACAGAAGTGACGTTTGGAAAGTGAAACTGGTTTTGTTGCCAACACCGGGCCTTGGTCCTGCACAAAACTGCCAACACTACTACCAGGGTGTGTCCAAAAACTTTTTAACCCCATCAGTCTCATCAGTTTTGCTAAAATGATTTGGGATCTGAGATTTTATTATCAGAAAGATGAGAAAAAAGAAGCCTGTGATGGTATAATTTAGATATGAACTGGAGGTATTTGTTTGTCAGAGCTCATTTAGCTGCTGACTGAATCATTCATGATTTTGCTTTTAGAGCAAAGTAAAAGAAACAAAACAGACACAAAGGTACAGAATCAGATTTTTCTGTGGGGTAAAAGCAGAATGGATTCTCCAACCTTTATGTCTGTGATATTTTACCTAAATAGTGACCTAAATTTAGTGATTTTTTAGATAAGCTCACGAGTGCAAAATGTTTTAGTTCCTGTCTAAAAGGAAACCATAAAGGCAGAAAATGTGGTTTGTCTTTGTTGTTTCTTCAGACGTCCCAGCTTCATGGCAGATACAGACAAGAAAAGAGAAAACAATTTGACTGTCATTAAAAAAAGAAAGTAAAAAGTGAGTCAGTAGATTAGATCATGTAAATCAAGGTATATTTGGTCTATAACTAATATGAATTCACTTATATTTTGTACTTTTATTTACACCATCACAATTTCCCAGAAAAGAAACATTTACAGTGGCTCAGTTTTTCTATTTTCAGTTTTTTTCAGCATTTTCAATATTTTATAAATGATACCAATAAGATTTATCAACATAGAGACATAAAGTATGTACATATAAGCCTGGTTAGGGTTTTAACATTTAAATTATTGGTGTGAGTATTCTGTTGTGCATTTCCACTACAGCGTGGACATTAATGAATTGATATAGCTTAATTATTCATTTAAGAAGGCTGAACTTTCAGGGCTAATTAGGCCCATAAGTAATGAATTGCCACAAACATTAGTACGAGGCCCACTGAGGATACTCTGGAGAAACGTACAGAAGAGCCAGCAAGTCTACAACAACATACTGGCTGAGCTTAAAAGACTGTTACAGAATACAGATGCATAATATTTTCTTCCAAAAAATGACTGTTTTACAGAACTTTATTATTTTTTACTATATAGTTATTGCAGTCACCACTTATCATGACTAAACTATAGAATACAACATTATTATACAGTAAATAAGTCACATGGCAGTATCTAAAATAAATAAAATAATTTCTTTTTTACAGCAATTATGAAAATATTGTGTAAACAACAATATAACACTGACCAATACCCTATTAGTGTAAGCATACTTTATAGTTTTTACTTATTATGCATGATCTTTATTATACAAGTTTATACAAACTTGAAAAAGAAAGAAAGAAATTCTAAATTGTTAAGTCATTACTTGTTTCTGTATAGAATAGAATAGACAGAGCAGAGAACAATAGTGCTTACCACACATGATAAAACAATACTAATAAAAAATAACAGCCATACACATAAATAGTTGTTTTAACATTGCATATAGTAGCTCTGAGGGAAAATAGAGGGACATTTCTATCTTTGGTGTCCTGAACCACCAGCTGTACAACAGTTAGGATGGTGTCCATAGATGGAGGCCAGAGTCCTCCCTGCAGTATGTAAGACGCGCTGCGTCTTCTTCTCATCAAGAGTGGTGTTCCCATTTTAGAAGATGATATATCTTCTGTAGGTCTATTGTGGTGGGTGTATCTTAGTTATTTTTCCATTCATTGATGCAGCAGCAATAGAGCTGATGAGGCTGGCTATGGAACATTTGGAGCTGCAAAGTATTCTGTACAAGTTGCTCAACATAATTGAAAAAACAGCTTTACCTGTACACAACATAACAATGGCTTCTTCTTCAGAGGCTTCTGAGCTGCAACAAAGCATGGTAGAGGAGGTCAGTAGCCCTTAATGACTTCTTAAAATGATAAATAACTCTTATGTATTTATCTATTTTATTTTGAAACAATAAAACTTCCCTCCAGAGTTTAATAAAGTGTTTTTCTGCACTATTTTCATCAGTTTCAATTTAATTTATCAGATTGAAGGGTGACAAATCTGGCTTCACTAGTCAGTGACAGCATTTTGATCTTAGGCTAACATAGTTCTAAGTTAACTTGAGGTGAAACATGAGACAGACATCATATTTAGAAAACATATAATTTATTATTTTACATTTTTCTTAGTCCAGTTGATGGTCAGGATTTTGATCATACATATCCAAATCATCATAAATAACATCATTGCGCTTTTTCTGACAGTTCTGTATTACTTCCAGGACAGTTGCAAGGCGTCGGTCCAAAGCAGACAGTTGTTTTTCTGAGAGAAGAGGGGCGACACTTGTCAGAAGATCTTCAGCCAATGATTCCCGCATTACATCACTCAAACGAAAGTCATGCAGGGACAAGAGCTGCAAGCGGAGGAAGGTGGAGCGACGGATCCTGCACAAGAAAGACAACAACAAATCAGTAACAGAAACATTAATGGAAAGGATAGAAATACATTTAATAAGCTAAATGTAATAACACCTACCTGCAACACTGTTTCAAAGGTACAAGGATTGATGGCTCATCTTGAGAGTGACGCCCAAATCTGGTAAATAGTAACAGCAGTGACATAAACATGTGATATAAGTAACAAGTAACATAAACATAATGATATAATAAAGTCTTACAACTAAGTGATAAATGAGCTATGAAAAAACAATAAAAAAGGCAGGCAGAGGTGAGGTTAGTTCAGATATACTCACGCTCGCCCATTATCTAAGTGCAGCAGAAATGTGTTATTGCCAAATGCCTCAAACGTCTCGTAGTGATGTCGATCCATGTTACCTTGAAGAGGAAATAATCAGTGTTTCACTTATGTTTAGTAAAAATATATAATATTTAGACATTCAGTTAAATGATTAAATTATTATGTAGTTAAGGAAAGAAAGGAAGGACAGACATGGACGAGCAGACAAACAAATAACAGGATAAACTGACTCATAAGGAAGTCCAACACAGCCATGTCTATGACATCCACCAGTCTAGTGCCGTGGTTGTAAGGAGGAGTCTGTTTCACTATGTCACAGTAGGCTGGGTTCTTTTCCCACCTGAGAGCAAGACAGCAGTAAAAATAAAAAAGTTTAGCTTGTTAGCAATTTTGTTTCTAATGTGATCTGTAAAATATACTGTAAATATTTCTGGAGACCTAACAAAAACCACGTTCCTTTGTTGCTGCTTAGTTCATGCTGGTTTAACTTTATGCTAAAATGGAGGGAAATGTCTATAAGCCCAATGGCAAAATTTGTTTGAATAAAATAAAAGTTTAATTAAGATGAAACCTTTGAAAATAGATAACAAACAAAAAAACAAACAAACAAGCAAACAATTAAACAACTTAAAACAGCACAAGTGTTGGAGGCATTGTCTTTTTAATATATTATATTATATTATAAAATAATTTAACTGTGATGTACTAGGATTGTATTAGGATTAAGTACTAAATTAAGTTGAATTATAAAAAAAAGTATTCTACATTACAGGAGCAGTAATCTTATTTCTCTTTTAGTGACAGTTCTTGCTTCAAAGTTTAGTGTTGGGTTTCAGTTCTGTGTTTGGACCATTAGAGGGCAGCAAACACTCAATAACAGTCATTCTGCAAATATTCTCAAATAAGGAAACATTCAAATTACATAAAAATATCAATGGAAGAGATTATATATA
>JBAMHV010000022.1:7066906-7085977 GCA_037177535.1 Pseudomugil gertrudae
ATATATAATCAGATACATTTTTAATTTAACAAATATATTAAAAAAGCAAATAAATCTGGGAATTATTACAAAAGCAAGCAGATAGCTAAGACTATTTTGGTTCCATTTTATACACCATATTATATCAGTTTTCTTCTAATGCTTTTGATTGTTTAGTTCTTTGTTTATACACGGTCCCTGTCTCCATAAGTTTCTAGTGCCATGCACAAATTGAGGGACATGTCATCCATAATAAACCTGTAATTCAGTGTGTATTCAATGTGTTTCCACAATACACATTGTGCAATTTCTTGACAAGCAACCATTTGCTTTACTTTTCTGTTTAATAGAAGCTCTGTTATATAACATTGCAATGTTATTCAAAACCACTGAGTACATGGAACAAATTTAAGTAATATATGTCATTATTTGTCTTTGTAATACATTTATATACATTGTAAAAATATTTTATAGCCTGTGTGTGTGTGAAAATGATGTCAGTCAGATAAGGACAAGCTGCAAGGAAGGGCTAATGAAGGAAATAGACAATAGGTTATTATCTCTGGGTGTCTTGGTGATAGAGGTGTCCTGCTATAGAGATTTTTTCCCTGCTGCAACCCACAAGCAGGGAAACTTAAATAAAGGGATTGTTTAAAGGTTTGTGAGGAACTTAACAAGGTGTTGCAGAACCTTGTCATTTGAACCAGGTGTGTTGCATCGGGGAAACATAGAAAACTTGCAAAACATTTGCCTAAGAGGAGTTGGTGAGACCACCTGGTTACTGAAGAAAACAATGGAAGGCATTGCTCAAGCAAGGTAACTAAACCTAAACTAAAACACAGACAATGGACAAAAGGGATGGCAAAATATTAACAAGGATCTGGGAGTAGCCTGAAGAAACCAAGGGGTATACATATACATACAAGAAGGACTAATTAAACAAGACAGGTTTAAGCAACCATAAGACCAGGGTCCTCATTTATAAAGCTTAAGCACAAAACAGGTCTGAAAATTGTGTTTTTTGCATAAAGTTTGGGATAAATAAAAATAAACTTGATGGAGAAAAGTGCGTATGAATGCGCCAACTCTGGACTGTAGTAAAATTTTGAGGAGGGGAAATTGCGGCACAGCTGATGGGAAAATACATTTAAATCACATTAAATCATGTTTGTTATCATTTATATTAGACTTTGTATCATTGTAATTATAAACATGGAAGCATGGATAATTATAGACATGCTTAAAATATGTATTTAAGCATCAGAGCACAGTATGTTCATACTAATTAAAATGTTAGTAGCACTTATTGGTACATTAAATGTGAGGCAGTAGCAATTAGCATAATTACTGAGTAAGCATATAAATATTGCAGTGACACATGTGCGTAATGTCACTTGCACTTCTTGAAGACTATGCAAATGGTACAATGGGGAGAGTGTTTATTGATCATTAGGATATCCTGGCCAATGATGATGACTGGCTGATTTAGACTTCCACTTTTTCTTTACGTCTGGTACAGACCTGTCCATCACACTGACACCATTTACTGTAGCAGCAACATACTGACAGCATGACACCACAGACAGGTGTTGTTTCATATCTTGAAATATTTATGAGCTGCTTTGCATTGACCATGTATGGTAGAATGTGCAAACTTTTCGGGAAGGTTGTGATTCATAAAGGGATATTGGTGCACCTGTGCATAAGTTTTTTAAATCAGACTTTTCCTTTGATGCAGCAGCTTTTGGGTTTTTGGTGCAATTACAATTTTAGTAGAGATTCTATGCAAAGTTTTATAAATGAGGTCCCAGGTGAGCGGTACGAGGGAGTAAAAAGGAAAAAAACATACAAAGGCCCAAAACTTTACAAAATAAAACAGGAAACTTAACTTGACTCAAACCCAACCAAGAGCAGGAACATGAAACTATGATAAAATGATTCTTATTGGCTCTATTTTACAGTGAAATAAGCTTTTTAAAATCTGCAGCTGCTTACATCTTCTGTGTAACTTTCATAAATGACAGATCTCATTGCATTTTTGAGGCCTTCATTTACATGTGGAGTGAATGAAGTAGTATAGATGCTTTTATGTGAAGTGGGGAAAAATAGATTAAAGAGCCTGCTGTATGCATGAAAGACTAAAATGATACAAGTGCAACAAAAGTACAGAAATGCAAACTAATTTTGCATCTCTGTTTTCTTGGAAAACTATTTAAAAATGTATATGATTCGTCATGGACAAAACGGGTTTAAGGGCTTCACATTTTAACAGAGCTGCAATGTGGTGTAAACAGTGTCAGGTAGGGACACTTCAGCTGCCAGTCAAAGTCAAATGTTTTTTTTATGATCAAATATGGGTTTACATGAACACAGCTTTACTATAACTGTGACTTTGTTTAAAAAAATGAAAAAATAAACATTTTAGAGCTGAATTATAAATGTAAGATTTAAAGATTGATGAACTGAAATACGATTGCAGTATTTGCAGTAAGACAAGTATTTACCAGCACAAGATTTTAATTAAGAATGGAAATTTACTTATATTGAACACTTCAGAAATGAATCTCCTGCAGCCAGAACCGGAGCTGTTTATACTGTAAAACACCACTACCCTTTAAGCAAACCATAATCTTCACTCATCAACATAGCACTTAATGTTTTGCCTTTTTCAGGTTTTCTCATGTGTGAGGTGGCTAATTGCAATCACCAGCCATCCAGATCTAAACAGTTGCTTTTAAAGGCAGCTGAAATGAAACCAACTCAGCAGAATAAAAGCTCTGTAGTGCTGTGACCCCAAGGACCTATATTTCAGACTTGTGCTTTAGAAGAGCTGAAGGAACACCTGCCTGAAGACACATTGCTGCTCTTCAGAGCTCTACACAATTGCAGAACTCTAACCCCTACAAGCCTGTGTAGCACAAAGGGGTAAGGCAATGCTAAACATAACTGCTAGCAAAACATACATAAAGTAGATGAATGTAACAAGTTCAAAATTGGACTTATTTGAAGGGTCAGTAAGGACAAAGGCCAGATGTTTTCTGAGATGTATAAAGGTGAATCAGACAAAGCTGACGGCTTTGGTTTCTTTAGATTAAGGGTAGAATGACCCATCACCACAACATCAAAAACTTATGTGAGTATCTTTGTGTCAAATCAGTGTTCAAATACAGATATTTGCATTACTTATATTACTGTTATTACTATTATATTACTATATTATTATATTGTTATATCAATATATTATTATTACTATTATATATTTAAAAGTTTCATATAATTAATTAATAGAAACACCAATAGTTGAATAATGTGAAATAATGTGAATATTTGGCATTTCTTTTAATGTGAATAATAGTCACTTCTACCATCACCATTAACTGCTCCCACTGACTTTGTGCATCATCTTCAGTAGGTTTTTTGCAGAGCAACAACATAGTGTGAAGTTTTAGATGTTTCATGTTATGTGTTTGTGGGGCAGATTTTCAGTAATGCACTCACAAAATACAATTAATCTGAACATTTAAAAAGTGATATGAATGCCCAGAAAAATACCATTAATGCTGTATTTTTTTCTTTAAGTTTCAAGGTTTAACATCAGGATTCGTGGTTTAAATGATGTCTGGGTCCATGCCAAGCAAAGTTTGTCTCCTCTCCTTGTACCGCCTCTGTGCTGACATCTGGAGTATTCACCTTTCTTCCAGTTTCCAAAACATGCATTTTAAGTTGCATTGGATAAGCTGCTACAAGGACCCTAAATAGGGTACTGTGAATACACATAATTGACAGATATTTGAGTTTCATTATGCTTAAATTAGGTCATTAAAATAATGAAAGTGAAATCAGTTTAGTATCAATACGTTATTTCCAAGAACTCTAAACTCTAAAAGATAATAAAGATATTACTGCTCTAAATGTCCAAAAACACCTTTGACTGACTTACATCTATTTACATTAACAGCAATTCTTATTACAGAAGAACCAAATTCAGACTTTTTTCAATTAAGACAAAAACACCTCTTACTCTGCACATACACAGCTGTAACACATGAGACGGGGTTACACTAAACATAAAACATGTACAGTATATTGAATAAATAATGTGGTTGTAAATGTAATCCTGCTATTCAATTCTTTAAAATTTCTAAGATGTCTTGGTAATATTATTTAATCGTTCAGAGCCCTTTCACCCACTCATCCCTCCATTTAGGGTCGGCCATATAGTCAGGGGAAGCCTGGAATCAATCCACTGACCTCCTGGTTAGAAGACGACCACCCTTCGACCAGAACTACAGCCGCCCATAAAGTCTGATGTAATATACATCACTTTGTTTGCATCCGACGTTGCTTATTGAGGATTATGAATGACTTTCTACTCATTCCAGCCGAGAATTTCTTACAAGACGTTTTAAAAATTGAACAAGTCCTGGATAAATGAAGTGAGGATAGATAGTATAAATAAAACTAATTCAAACTGACAATCAATACTGTCAGTATTATTACCATCATCACAGGTCATTTTAAGCCAGTGAGATGACCAATGCTTCTCTCCTAAAAACTGCTTCAGGCTGGGGAAATACAGGAGGAGATGTCATGAGCTGTGACGTTCTGTCACCTTTGGTTAGTATGACCGGACCTTTTATGGTACCTCAGTGTGCGTTTCTGTACTATTTATTTGCATAGCTATGCTTGGACATGATGGTGCACATTAAAATATCAGAATGTGAACAAATACTCTTTGGTTTGTTTGCGTGCATGCATGCACTTGTATTCCTGCTCAAAGGTGTGTGATAGTGTGTGTGTTTATGTGCAAGTGGCTCACCGCATCTGCCCTCTGGTCATGGCTTCATTAAACATTTCATTAACGTCAAACATTATTTGCATCGTCAGATTAAAGCCCCCTCTCTTTCTCTCTTTCTGTCACACACACAAACACTCATGCAAAGTCCCAACCCCCATACAAACAACATCTGCATAACCAAGATGACACGTTCACAATGTGATGACAAAATCACAGCTATGCCCCATAAATTACCACATCACGTGTCCACGCATAGACAGAAAGCCACATTAACAGAGTGATGTGGATACACGCAGACACATGCTGCACTTAATCATTATCATAGATTGGAAAAAGACTACATTCATTTAGGTGTCTTCATTTATGTCAATTTGTTCAACCCTGCTTTTGTTGTTTATTAATAGCATGTACGAGAACAAGACAGCTAAAACAGAAAAAAAGGTAAAAGGAGAGGTGAGTAAAAAGGATGAAAAAGTACAATCGGTTTTAAACTTTTAGTTTTTCCTCTTTGGTTGCATTTAACAGGCAGACTGAAGTGCAATGTTTCATTCATTAGATTGATCATTTCCATGAATTTCCTTTTTTTTTCAAAGGAATGGATGATGATCTCACTAACATAAGGGGAAACACAACTTTAGGAAACTTTAGTAAACAAAAGCAACTTTAATAAATTGGTCTTTAAGAACACGACAAGTTAGACTCAGTATTATTGATTCTTTTGTCAGAATATTTTCTGTAATAGAGGTTGCTTTTGTGTAGATTAAAGTTTAGAGCTTCACTCGTTTTAAAAGAAACATATTTCTGCATTTTATGCACACTATTGTGTGTCTGTACACCCAGGAAAGATAACTTAAAGCTTCCTAATGTAATTTTTTCTTTATTTTCTGAATAATAGCTTGTCTCACTAATAAGATCACAATACCTGGGATTAAGGATTGCTTGATACTGAAGTCAGTTAGGCACCTCTTAATTATCGTAACCTATTGCTCAATGCACACGTTTCACCTGCAAATATTAAATCATGAAACACAGAAACTTTGTCATGTTCACATGCATTATGTACTTTCTAATAGCATTTTTTTTAAATAAAACTTATAACTTCACTTAGTAAATAGATGTTATCTGCTGCATTGAGATTTAAAGTACAGTCTTTAAATATCCATCTCCTCACAAAGCAGTCTCCTGCATTGTCTGGTGTTAAATACAGATTTTATGTCAAACAGCAACAAGAACAAGTTAGAAATTGAACGTACAGTAGTTAGGCAATCTTTTTGAAAACATAGAAAGAAATCAGTGACACCAAAGTTACTCATAAATTATTCAAACTCTACACACAAGACATTTAAATTGGCTCTGCTAAAATCCGACAGAATGCAAAGCGCTGAAATGGCAAGATGCTCTAATGAGGACGCTGGTGGCAAGTGTGTCCACACGTGGGACCAAATGAGAGAAAGAGAAGCAGAATATGTATATATATATATATATATAAAACCAATTAAATCTATAGTGTAATATAGTAAAGTGTTGTGTAGTAATTTACTACTGCCTTATTTACCTGTACAGATGTTTTCACTGTTTCTCATTGTACTTTAGATTTTCAGTGAGTTGATTAGAGAGTTTTTGAGGATGCAGCCTACAGAATGGAGCAGAGTTTAGCACAGAAATTATAATATCCCATCCACCATAATCTTAGTGGGATTACATGCTGGCTTTAGTGATTGGGACATATATTTTGGGTCATTTAAACACTAACATGTTTCTTAAATAAAAAGCCACATTAGCATGCTTTTTTCCTCACCAGTTTCCAGTCAATCAAATGTTTAAAAGGGAACTCAATTGTTGTCCAACTCTTGTTACAAAACGATTGCTAGTATTTTAAACTGAAATATGTTTATTTAAATACAGGGCTATAGTATGTGATAGATGTTATGAATCATAAGGAAAGACTAAATCAATTTACAATTTATGCTAAGCCAGAGGTTTTATTGTAAAAAAATTATATCTGATATTGTTTGCTGATAGTCTCGTTAAAAAGAGATAAAGATTTCGGTATCAATTTTTACTTTAAAAACAAACAAACAAAAACATGATATATTAATACTAAATATATATACATTATATATTAAACTCTTCAGTAATGTCAGTAAAAACTTGCTGCAAATTGAACAATATACTGTATCTAATTTACCTGAAATGATTTTTTCCCATCAAAATACAGTAATGGAAACACCAACATTTAAAAAAAACTCAACTAAAAAGGTTTTATGCTCTCATGAGGTGTTTTTTTTAGACATTTTGATAAAGAGTTTATACAGAGCCCCTAAGGGGACACTGAAGAAAAAAAATAACCATGATTTCTTGTGAGCACCAGATACTTTCTCATGCTTGCGAGAAATCCTTGTTTTTTTTTTTTTTCTTCAGTGACCCCTTAGAGGCTCCGTAAGTTTATAACAAAAGTGTAACAGAATAATATTTTCCAGAATTACACATTCCTGAATATGACGTAGTAGGTTAGGATGGCATGGTACAGAGCAAACAACCAGGAGACACAAAAACACAGAGTTTTACAATGAATCAAGATGGGAAATGAGAGAGAATGGCTTCAAAAAGCTGTGGTAAATATTCTGCATTAAGTAGAAAGCCCTAAGATAATGTTGAGTGGTTACTCAGCATTATAATCATTTACTTTATAATTATAATTATAAATATCAAGCAGATATAGTAATGTAGACAACAAGGGATGCTACAATCATACCTATCAGCCTGTAGGAAAAAACTACTATAGGTGAAGAAATATTCACACATTAACAGAAATCTGCAACATCCGCAACTAAAATGTACATAAATAAAATACAAAAACTGTTCTTGTAAGAAAATAGAAAATTGGCTTGTTGGATTAGTTACCAGCATACTCATTTCTTTAAGTTCTCTGTGAATCTGCAAAGTGAATCAATGTGGTGTTCTCATCAGAAACATTGAGCTAAATCACAGAGAAAACCAGTCTTGCCTTGCAGACACCCAACAATAACACAGAGGAGTACAAGGAAACATTCATATCTGCAGGATTTATGCTGCAAAGTGCCTCGATGCAGAGTGCTCAGTGGATCGCTCCCTGCCTCGTGCCTCTGCATCAGGTGTCTATGAAGAGGTTAATTTTCCACTCCAGTAACAAGCTCAACTGATGACAGACCATCTCCCAGGGGCCCTTTTCAACCCCCTTCCCCTCCATCCCCTCATGCCCTCTAGGCTTTATTTAGTATTTAGCATTAGAGAAAAGTGCTGTGATTAAAGGGAAGTTGGGGTGGATTTGATTAAAGGGGACGCAGAGTGGACCTGACTCAAGGGTTTATTTTCCTTTTTTTAACCTCCCTATACTGATTAATTGGGATATTTCTCATCCCACTCCTGAGGCCGTGGCAGAATGCAGCGTCAGAAACCTCAACCCACTGAAGTGAGCTTTCTGAACCATTAAGGTGCCTTAAGTGTGGCTTAAATGCAATGTTGAACAGATGAAAGATAATCAATATTGGAAAGAAGAAGTGGGGGTGTGACTGGAAGAGATCCAGATTCATTGAGTAAGGGGAAAGTTCTTAAAAGTACAACAGTGCAGTACTGGCTGCCAGAGTAAAGCTACTCATGTGACTGAGAATCAGCACAGATACAATATGGCTGCTGTCTAATCTATAGAGCAGTGTGCCTAAGCAAGGGAATATACAGCAATGTAATCAGATCAACACAGTACTTTAAAAAGCTGGACAAACAAATACTTGCACAAAATGGTCCCTATTTTAACTCTTTCTCAGCAGTGGGTTGACCCGGGAACATTCTTGCTGGGAAGCAGCTTCCAAAAAACCTATTAGGAGAAAAATACGTTTGTCTTGGTGTGACAAATCAGTGACACACACACATATGCCGTGTTTGTTGTCTTTTGAACTTTTTATTTTCATGATGACAAGAGTTCTTACTTACTGTAAATGCTCAGCTGCCTTTGTTGGGCGTGTCATGTGACTCAGAGAAGGTTCAATAAAAACTATTGCTTTCTACAGTATGGAAAATATGTTAATTAATTGACTTCTAAGAACACAGTTATAATAAACTGGACTAATTTGATTCATTTAATGAATTAATTAGATTATAATTGGACTGTTTCTGTAAAGATGTCTTGCGATGACACTGTGGTGTGATGTGACACAAATAAAGCTGATACAGTAAGTAAACTTTTCTTACACCACAACAAACGAGAACATGGCAATTTACATTACTTCTAATGTTTACATCAATTTTTCTAAAGCTATGACTTACTGTTCTCTAAATCTCTCCTTGTATTCCACAGAAATGTTATCCCCTTAAAAGATACATGCATTTGTCACCGCCACAAGAAAGCATGTTTCCTCTAAGTCCTATAGCTTTAAGTTTTTGTCTGTTATGTCACATTTAGAGCTCTATTAAAAGTTAAAAAATGTTACAAAGAACACAATATCCTACACGAGTCTGTGCAACGTGTTTGAAGAACTTGTCACAGCCATTTTCAGTCTCCCGTGGGTTTTCTCTTTTGAAAAGTCAAGTTACACGTCCAAATGGCATATCCATGTTTTTATGGTTTCCACACACAAGATGATTCATCAACCCATGACAGCTCATTGACTGCATACTAAGTGTTCACACACCAGAAGGGGACTTTCTTGCAATATGAATTATTGCTGTTCATTGTAGCATGTAGAGCTGGCATGGACATGGAGACTTCTAGTCTCTTGTGGAGTTTTAGACAATAATTAAGTTAGATGGAATAAAGTTTTCTTTAAGTTTTACATGCAAACATTTGAGCATGTAGGTATCTGCTAAAATCTAGTCCTTATCCTTGATAATTCTTAAATGTTTTTGAGCTAGTGCTAGCTAGCAGCTTAGCATTTTGATGTATTCAGTCAGACTGACACTTTTCCCCCAAAAAACTTCTCTCTTATATTTGGTTGTAAAACTCAGTATTTGTAATACTCGGCATACTCTTACAAGCATATCACTCAGTTGGAGAGTTTAAACATTTTTTGGTGAATAATTGCTGACTGAGGAGATGAAACATTAATTTACATCCACTCTTGGTCTAATTTACAATGCACACACTTACAGTGGATTACAATGAATTTACAGCTTTATTCAGCTTTATTAGGGTGTACCCATTGGTCGAAAGAGCAATTAGGGAATAGAGAAAGAGATTTTTAATGATACGTACACAGCTGATCCATGGATTAGAGGCTGAATTACACAGAGGGAAAACAAATTTGTCTAGATGTGCATATTTCAAGACAGTTTCTAAAATAAAGGTCCTTGTTATGAGAATTATGAGTGTCAGATGCTGTTTTTTACTGCAGCATGAAGGTTACAGCAATACACCAAATAGATAACTGATAAAAGCTAAAAACAAAATATTCAAAACTGAAATAAAAAAGTAGCCTACATTGTGTAGATACATAGAACCCAAGAAGACCTATTAGAAAACACCAGAAGTGGAAATAAGAAAGGGAGATAGACAGAAAGAGGGGATAAATGTTAAAACTAATTGGTCTGAGGTAGGAAGATGTAGGTGCAAGTGCGAGCCAGTTTGTTTAAGCAACAGTAAAGCAAGTAATTAGGTCTGCAAGAGCCCCTCATTATAAAAGGCTCTGGCTGCTATAAAAGCAGGGGTCTGCCAAAAAGTGACATGCACCAGTAATGCTACCAATCACCAACTCCAACCATTAATCAAGTTCAGAAACCACACAGTAAGGGGATGGCTTTCCTGATCCTTCTCAGAATGACATCTTATTTCCTTAGCATCAATGACTACATGTACAGTACGACCACTATAACCTGACACACTACTAATAGCAAGAATAGGAGAGGAGTTTCTCTCCTTCTGCATGAGATCATTTATCAACCCAACAGTGTGGGCACTATTACTGCACTGATTTTATAAAAACAAACAAACAAACAAACAACAACAAAAAAATCAGAACACTATTGATATTTCACAGGCCTATGTATCTAATTTAATGATGGTTGAAACACTTGAAGAGAACAGAGCCATCAATACTTTTATCACCCACCCAATTTTTTTTATCTCCTAATTGTGTTGAAACAGGGACATGACCTGACTGTTTAGTTATTGATATATTTGTATAAGCAATAGATCAAATGGTGTGAAGGGAACTTGCACTCTTTACCGCAGCATTAGCAGATAGCTGTCTCAGCTGATGAATTCACCTTGGTGATAACTGCTCCTCTGCAAGCATCAAACAGACACATACTCTTTCTCTTGTTTCTTATTTCCACACTTCTGCCTTCTATATCAAATATATTCTCTCTGAGAAGTATGTGGAAATATCGGGATGGTGAACTCATCAGAGTCAACAAATTTTAAAATACTGTGTATTTTCCATTAGAATTTAACATCTTGGCTGTGTAACCGGTGAATTTTTCCTTCCTATCAATTTTCATTAAGTTCCATCCAGTTGAAAGAGAAGCAGGATGTGTCTTTATTTACCTCCACCTTGTTCTGGGCCGTATGGGAGCATTTTTAATCCTCATCAGTGGTGTTGACACTTATTTATTCTCATTTTCAAAATATGCCTTCTTTCTGCATTCATTATGCGCGTGTTTGATAATGTTTTAGAAAGCTTATGAATGCATATAAATGCAGCAAATGGGGAAATGCCACTGCAGTAAAGCTCACATGTGACCAGTGAAAGGAACAAAGAAGAAAAAGAAAAATAACTGAATTTTTAAAAGGGAAGCTGTATAAATGCATACCAAATCATAACCTTCACAAAGTTTCCTCTTGTCTGAAATTGACCTGGCAATCTGGGTGTCTGTGTAAAATGTAGAGATTGTGAACTTGCTGTTTCTCTTTACCCCTACTCCCTTTACATTGCATGAAAAGTCCATGACAAATGTAGAATTTTGCACATGTTGATATATAAGCAGCTTCCCCGCAGTTTTACTGTTTTGGCATATTCAATTTCCTACAAAGTTTTGTGCTGTGAACCAGCATCCCCATTCTGATAAATTTTATTTGATCCTTGCCTCTGTGTACAACAAAAACAAGGACTATCGCTTTTCATATATTTACAAGTTTCTTCATATTGCTATTTCAATATATCACCCTTTTTACTTGTCCAAGATAACCACTTGCTGTTACTATAGAATTGTCAGATAACAGTTATGCTTTACCAGCAAATTTTGTTATTCTTTGTTATTCATAAATGGTGAAAATCTATAACAGTTAGGAATGTTGTATTTTATTATATTCCTTGCAATGGTTTTCTACATTTAATAAAGAATACCTTATTGTTTAATTGTAGGTATTAAAAAAGTTAACCTATTTTCTCATAAAAATGTTTTCTTGTGACAAAGATATACATTATATGATCGGAATCAGTCTTTGTTATTTTGAGTTAATAAGAGTTATCATTACCTCACGACAATAACATTAAAATGTCTGTCATGGCAGATTTCAGCTATAGTGGAGTGATGCAATAAAATGTTCTAAATTAAGCTGATTTGTATAAGTTAATCTTGTATGATGTGATGAATATCTACCTTACATATCTAATAGTATTTTGGATCTACTTGCTGTGCTCATATGTTACTGGTTAAGATCAAGAAGGATTGATGGTTACATTGAGTTTATGTTGCAAGTTAATAAACAAATATAGTAAAACTGCATTTTGGCATGCCTGACTTGAAGTTACAGACAACTGTCAGCTATTCATATATTTCACAGCGCCTTACATGTAGGCATTTAGACTGATATTTATAGTGTCCTGTACCCAGCTGATGGACACTAAGTGCTGCTGTTTTGGTAAAAAAAATGTTTGTAATGTCACAGGAACTTGTCATTTCTTTCCTGGAGCAATGTCACAGGCAAACATCCAGAGTATTTATTGTTCTTGGCAGATGGAACAATCCCGGATGTAAAATTGCTGCAGCAACTCTTAACAGAGATGCAGTTTTGGCCATAATCCTCAGAACTAAAATTATTATGTTTTTTTTCTTCAAATCATTTACAGATAGTGAATAGTGAATGTACCCTGCATGGCCAGGTCACATAGTCCACTGCATTATCTTCAAGTACTTTTTGATCATGCTGCAGAATTCACATTTAACCAGTTAACCTGCCAAGCCTCCTTTGAATGCAAAGCAACCCCAACTAAAGCATTTCCTGTGCTGTGCTCTACGAGTATTATTTTCCTTATTAAAAGCTGTCTTTGGTATGCATCAAAAGCAACATTTGGCCAAGTATTTCCATTTTTAATTTTCCTGCTCTCATTTATCTATTTGTTCTATAAATTTAGTAAAACATTGTACAGTTCACTTAACATTCTTCAATGAAGTTTCATGTGCTTCTGTCCTTTATGAATATTAGCTCCTGTGCTTGCAGTTTCTTAAATGACACATATTTGAAAATGTGTACTTATTCACAAAGATGCATGCTCTTGCATTAGACATGCACTCTGAGGTTCAAACACTCCTTTTTCCATCATGCAAGCCCACTGCACAATGGTGACCGGTTGAACAATAATTGCAGTTGTGAGATCAGCATGCATGGGTGTGTGGACTAATGTATGTGGGTATGAACAATAACTGGAGACATGCAACTTTAACCCTTGTCTGGTGTTTTATTTTACCTTATTAGCTTTCCATACCCTGCAGCCATTTGTCCATTGTCCATGTCTTCCTGACATGCATAAATGATGGTGCTAGTCTGTTAAGTGTTCTGCAGTTAGCCCGACCAATATATATAGTGTTTCATTAATAAGATGCTAAAAGATGCTATAAAACAGATAGGCGGCCTCCAGAATTTAAAAACGGAAAGGTTATTACAAATGTACATGTATATGTATGTACAAATGTCCATCTTTTTATGGATCCCGTCAGTTGTTTTTTAAGATGCAAACAATACTCAACAATGAATGTTTGCAAAGCAACATGTGAAGCTCATGTTTAATAATATATATCAACATGTTTGCATTATGTATTCGGGTTAAGCAAGGCTGTGTGTGAATGCCAGTTTTTATGCAGAAGTGGCCTTCAATGAATTTAGTGAATATACATGAAAAAGGAAAAGAGTGAAGGGAGTTGTGGAGATGAAAAGAGACAAAACAAGAGAGAGAGAGAGAGAGAAGCAACTGATTACAGCAATATTTATATATTTTTTTAATTCACAGCACAGATGGGATATGACATACACATTCATGCACACACAGCAGTCACCTAACTACAACACATGTTCCCTCTTAACCTCAAACAGTCCCTTGTGACCTCCTGGAAGATACATTACAAAGTGCACTCGACCTTGTGACTGTGTGTGTGTTGCCCAATATTCAGGCCACAAGGGTGTGGTTAATAAAGAATGAGTAGAAGGTTATGTCAACATTCTGTCTATTGATTTCTCTGCAGGCTCTCTAACCTTTTCACTTACTGCCTTTTTAGTCCTGTATTCATCTGATTTCTTGTCTTTCCCACCATTTTTGGAGCATTTTGAAGCTGGCACTTTATGGCCTAGTCGAGCTTGAAATGTGCCAATAATTAGATAAAAATGTAACCTCACTTTCATTAATCCTGAATTAAATCTATCTAGTTATTCAATTAACAGTCATTAGGCCAACACTGAGAGGTGTATTTGTGTGTATGCATGTTATTTAAAGCCTAAAGATTAAATTTCACTTCCACTTTTCATTAATTATTCAAAGATCTAAGTCTTTATCTGAGTACATTAATGGCCTACTATAAAACTAGTCAGTATGTGGTGTGACCACCATTTACTCTACACCAGGGGTGCCCAAGTCAGGTTCTCAAGATCTGCCATCCTGCAACTTTTAGATGTTACCTGTGTCCAACACAGAAAAATCTGGTGATAGGTCTCAAGAACCTGACTTGGACACCTCTGCCTTATGCAGTGCAACACATTTATTTTGCATATGGTTGTTCAGATTGTTGGACCAGTGTCATGTGACATCCAAGCCATGCTAAATGGGTGTCATGTCTGGTGAGTATGCTGGACATGCAGGAATTGTCAGCTTCTAGGAATTACGTACCGATTCTTGCAACATGGGATTATACATCATTATGCTGTAACATGAGGTGATGGCCATGGATGAAGCATGCCACAATAGGCTTTAGCAGCTTGTCACAATGCCTCAGATCATTCTAAATGCCTTTAATAAAACACACTTGTCTTTGATGTCCATAACCCATCTGTCCATACCGTAACCCCACTGCAATTGTGGGCCTTTTGATTTACAAACCCCAAACCGCTCACATGCTGTCTGCCATTTTCCCTGTACAGTGAAAACCAGGTGCCATTAAATGTAAGCAGGAAGGTAAGCCATGATGAGAAAGTGCAGTCCAGTATACACCTAGATGAGTAAGAGCATGCAGATGAGCTTCCCTGTGAGGATTTCTAACAATTTTTACAGAATTTTTTTGTTTATGCAAACCCATTGATGCAGCAGTATTTTGAATGGCTGGTCTCAGATGATCTTGGAAGTGAAGATGCTACATGTGGAGGTCCAAGGCACATTGCACATTGTCAACAGTTGTGAGGAGGGTTGGATGTGCTGCCAAATTCTATGAAATGCCTTTGAGGAGAATTTATGTTAGAGAAATAAACATTCCATTCACGGTGGACATTCTTGCAGTCAGCATGCCATTTGCATAAACCTTGTGATATCTGTGGAGCCTTGTAGAATGTAGATAGCTTGTAGAATGATATTTTATTGTGAGGAGCCCAAGGCTTATAGATGTGCAATAATAATACTGTTTGAACAGTATCTCAACATCCCACACTTGTGACGCACATGGAAAAGCTTGGCAGAGTAGAAGGGCTCACTAACACACATTCATAGTCAATTGTGCAAAAAAATTTTGGAACATTTGGGGAACTTTAGGTTTTTATTAGGAGATGACGAGATCCATTATTCAATAAAAGAGGAGATATTTAGCAACTCATAATCTGTTGCTTTGCATTATTCACTGCTCTGTTTAAAGCAGGTGCAAATACTGTCCTCAAGATCCACCATCACTGCAACTTTTAGATGCAACCCTTCTCCAAATCACCTTCATCAAATGAATGGCTCATCACCAGGCCTCTCATAGCTGAATGACACATGCATTAGGGATTCAGGTGTGTTGGGGAAGGGACATTTCTAAGACGCAGGATCCGAGATCTCAAGAGCGGAACATGGGCACCCCTGCTTTAAAGGATAAATCTTGTTTTGGGATATGCTGTATTTTTGCTATATCAACTTTCATGAGTCCAGTTAGTGTGTCCAGTACTATCACATTGATTGATTTAATGCAGAAAGGGATTATCACACAATATTGCTTGCTATATAATCTCATAATTTTAATTATATTAATATCCAGTAGTCAGCTGTTAATATGGAGTGAACAAAGACAGTGCTGCAGACACATCAGTCCATCATAACTGTTTCCATTTTAAGACATTTGTATAAGTACCATAAAAAATTGAGGTCAACAATGATACAAAGTCCTGTTGCATTACCTTTGTGCCTTATATTCTGAAGAATGCCATATTTTCTTTTAAAGCCACAAGCCTTCATGCCCAAAATGCAAATTATAATTCTCTGTCATAGTGGGAGTTTGTGTGTGTGTGTCAGTTTTTCATTAAATATTTTCTCTTTAAAAACTGTCTAATATATCTTGACTTTATACTGAGAAACACATTATAATTGTAATGATACCCAAACATTTATCTACAAGATGCCATGTATAAAGCATCAAAGCGTAGTGCATGATTGCTTGCACATGTTGGTGGATGCATTCCAAAGGCGTAGATGGAAACTGATGGACAAGATAAAGGCATCGATGGGAAAATCAGAGGAAGGCACTGGGGTGTGAATGCTAATCGTCTCCTAGATAAGACTTCTGAATCTCATCTTCATCTTGTCCTCACCTGACACTCTTCCTCTCTTCCTGGCACTCTTCTTTTCCTTTTTCCCTTTCCACTTCTATCTGTGACCACTACATCACCCAGTATGATTATCTTTCTTTCAATTTCTTAAATTCACAGGCCTTAAATTCTTTTTCTTTACCCTCCAACTCCTTGTCAGGGGTTGTTTTCTTCTCATCTGCTTCACTTAAGCTTCTCTTCCTCTGTCTCTCCCATTTCACATCCTCTCATAACAAACACATTAGGAGAGATCCAAGAAGGAATAACCTCATCTCCTAATCCAACACCTCCATGAGTTTGTGGCTGTTTTGTTTTTACACGTGGTTAAGCTTGTACCTCTTATTAGTGCCCAAAAAGAGAAGAAATTTTAAAATGCAAGTGTCTTGTATGCATTGCTGCCCTGACAGGAGACTTTGCAGCACTCTCCCATGCTGCAGGCACTGAAGAGAGAGTAGGGGAATGTGCTTGCCACTGCAATAAATGTGGAAAAAAGAGGAGAGGGCAAAAAAAAGAAGTGTTGCAAAAGTTGCTGAGGCTTGCAAAAGAGAAGAGAGGACAGTGAATAGTGTCTTATTCTTAATTGGAACTTCCCCCTCTCCTACTTCTGTTAAAGCACAGCATGAACCCAATTTGTCTTGCATTTTGCTCTAAAGGACCATTTAAGCTATTGTCTTTGTGTTTGCAATATTTTGTGCTCGCTCTGCCATTTGTCTTTGAAAATAGAAAAGGGCTGTATAGTATTGCCATATTCTGTGTATTTGTAACTAAAATGGACCTCAAGTCAATCATATTGATGCAGCTCTTTCTCAATACAATCCCTGCTGTTTACTAAGGATAGTCAGTCCAACATGTAAGAACGTGTAAACACACAAGCATTGTGTCATCTGCAGTGACTCTTTCCCCTAAGGTGTATCTACAGCAAGGCAGTCAGTTCATTATGCTACAAAAGTATTAGATCTTACACTACTTATCAAGTGTGAAATAATTTAGATGTATTGGACCTTAATTTAAAGGTGCACACACATTAAACAATGCCTCATCATCACTCCACCTACTTTAAACTGTTTAACATCCAGTTAGCATATACAGTAATGCAACATTGACTGAATGTTTAGATGATAGGGTCACAACATTTTCACTAGTTTGTGTGAAATCCAATACCCCGCTCCCACATCCTGTAAAGAGCGAACACTCATGCAGCCTTTGTTTTCTGATGCCAGTTTGAATAAATAAATAAATAAAATAGCAAAACCAAACAAAAACTGGTTCTACCTTAGGCTCTGGTTCTAAACCAGCATACAAGCTACTTTGGAAGAACCACTAACAATGTTGCTTTTATTGTAATGAACTTGCAGTTTAACATGAAGTTCTTGTCACAGGTTAGAAGACTGGACCCAAACACAGCCTCTTTTATCAGAACTAAGCAAAATACACATTTAATTAAATAAAGCTCAAAGAAGGTGTTGAAGGCAGCAAACACAAGCTCTGATGTCTTTGGTCTTTGGGATTGCAGTTGCCCTTTAATCAAGAAGCTTTACAGGAAATATCAGTAAAGAGCCACGGTTAGTGAAAGAATAGGGCTGGGTATTCGTGTGGAAAACGCTGATGATCTGGCACGAGGGAGAAGAAAAACTGCTGCTTAAGGAGCACAGGTGAAAGGGATCAGCAGTTAGTGCTGAAAAGGAGCCAGAGCCTTTAAAGGTGGCTCAGAAAACAAATATAAAAAAGAGACGCAGGACCATGACAGGTTCTACAAGGATTAACTCACCGTTGAGTCCCTATATTACACCAACTATTAGCAATTAGGTAAAAGTACCAACAGCTCCAGATGAATGACCTTTTCTCTCATTATTTCAGAGTTACATTCCTCCACTTGAATAATGTCTTAACAGCAAAAGTCCTAAAAGTGCATGAACAGCTGATTTGATAAAACAGGGCAGTAAATGTAGAGTGATTGCAAACTGCTACTGCCCTTGTTACTACAAATGTAATTTCCACTGGATTTTTGGGGCCACCTGTCCATTGATGGGTGTATAAAACTGAAATGCATAGCATCTGAACCATCTGCCTCAGAATAAGCACATCATAATTTGATTAAAAATAACATTAAGTGATGCTCAAAAAGTCCGTATCCAGTGAAGGCCCAGCTGATGTGACTTTTGTTCCCCTTGTTTTAAATTAAAGTAAAATATGAGATAGATACCTCACAACATAACTATTTGTTCTTGCTTTCAAAAGGAAGGTGATTGTAAACAAAAACAAATAAATATTGGGTAACACTTTACAATAGGGGCCACAAAATTTGCGTAGTTACTTGCATAGTTACTGGGGAGGTACTAAGGAGTTA
>JBAMHV010000022.1:7087249-7112583 GCA_037177535.1 Pseudomugil gertrudae
CCACCATCTCAGACACACAACCCTTAAGTCTCACAAACTGTGGCCTGTTTGTGAGGTAGTCATAAATCCAGGTGGTTTATGATTTTGCGCCTCATGTGAGGTGTTTATGATTTGCAACCACAGGTTAGTTTACCACATTTAGTAAATCTGGACCTAAATCTAATGAGTTTTGTAAACAGTTCTAAAACTGATGGATCGGTTTTGAAACTAGTTCCAAGTCTATTGCAGAGCTAATAATAATATACAGACAACTGTACAGAAACATAGGATATTTCATGAGGCTGCTGCAGGAAAACACAATCAGCATGTGACTGTGGCATTAAAATAATTTGGATACCACATTATCATTACTTCCCTTAAATCAGACCCTCTAAGTCAATTACATTTTACAGATATTTTGTTTTGAGGAGTGGTGGTGCTACAAAGTCATGACAAGGTGAAAGTTTCCACAATGCTTTCACCCAGCTTTAAACTGACACCTTTCCTAACCACCCATAAAATCTCATATTACCAATCTCCCAATGTTTATGTATGAATCTGTGATAACATATCACTCTATATTTACTGTGTGTATCTTCTCATCTGGAGCTGAATACAGAAAATGACTGCGGGTGGAAAATAAAATCAGTTTTTGCTGCCATTGACTGTTGAGCTTAGTCTGCATAATGGTCTAGAAATAGTTTAGAATGAGTAATTTCAGCAAAGACAGAAAGCCTAGCAGACTACTCAATAAGCACTCAGTCCACAGTGTAGGGACACATCTTATGCAGGGAAAATAGGGAGTTAATGAAACCACTCAAACACAGAGTAGGGATTCACACATTGCTGATAAATGAAACTGCAAGAAAGGGTTCAATTGTAGCATCTAAAATATGAGATTTTTGTCAAAGGCTTTCAACACTGGCGGCATATTACACTTGGCATGTTATTAACACATTCTCTTCAATCTGGTCGCCTTTCTGTCTCCGGCTGTCTGTCTCTTAGATGTGACTGTTTTCACCTCTACTCCTGCTTTATTCTCATGATGTAAATAACTGGACATTCTTATCCACTGATCTGTTATTTTAATTTTTAATTAGAATTTAAGTGTATCCCAATGGATCATTTTGTGATTATAACTTAGTGGATAAAATAGATTCTTCTTTAATTAATTGGTACATATAAAGATAACAACACACAGATACTTGACCTTGGCAATCAACACAAAAAAAAAGTTGGAGGTGGGAGAAGGAGCCTCTCCGACTGTTTTTCTATCCCTGTCTCCTTTGGTTGTCATGGTGATTAATAGAGACCTTAAGTCCACAGTGGGGTCCAAAAGCTGTGATTAAAGAAGATTGCACCTGTCACACACAGAACCCCCACACACACAACAAAATAGACCTAAACATAGACTTGTCCATATCTCTTTTCAGATAAAGACAGATGATGCGACTTGTCAATCAAGCACTGACAGTTTGTTTCACTGTTATGAACTGTACAGTAGCTTTGGAAACTTTACAGCATGACTTCATGAAAAGTTGTTTTTTTACCTCTAAACTTGTATAACAATATGAACATGCTACACAGGATCAAATGATGGCATGATCCATTGTGTTGTACATGCCTGTCAAACAGTGCAAAAGGTTGTTAATAGGAATGAAACCATTTAAAGAATAAGAATGTGACGCAAGGGCCCTTCAGGACTACGATTCAGTTGGCTTTTAAGCAATGATCATGGATTTGGTTTTGATTAGAGCAATAAGTTGAAGGCCAGATTAGTGTTTACTTGTAACATTTTTCATTGTGACTAGGGAATGAAAATGTATGGTGACTTTATTGTCTCCAATTATTTATGAAAACCTTCCTTTTAGGCATAAAAAACTGCTTTGAGGTTTTCAACAGGTCGTGTGCTGTGCTGACATCTATTGTTAGACAAAGGTTCAGGGAAAAAAAATCAATGTTTGCAGTAATAGGAGAACGATGTGGCAAGCAGTCTAAATGGACTTTTAGGCAATAAATAAAGTTGCAAGAGATACTTTTCTTTTTAACTTTTCAATAAATTACAATTATTGAGTCCCCCCTCTTACATATTTCTACACTGCATGCTTTAGAAGACTGATTTTGTTTGGTTTAGATCGTCTCATTTCATACAGCTAATTTTATTTCCCCGTAAAGGCCAGTATTGATTGGTCTGCTGTGTTTTGTAGCATTGTTCTTGGTCTCTTTGCAGGGGAAATTGTTGCTCTGCCATATAACTGGTACCCTTGTAGCTTACTTTTCAATGCATCTGATTACAGATGGATTTATTTGCATAAACAAAACGTGAACACGGGGAATTACAAGTTAAGATTTTGCACTAACACTGGATAACATTAATCTTTTCTGTAATTACGTCATTTTGTTACAAGCCTGTTTAAAGCTAGGATGCCTTAGGGAGGCCTATCATTCTCCTTTACTCTCTTTTACACACAGTACTGTCAGAGCTGTACAGTGGCTGCAGGCTTAGGGGGTGTAAAGACGGTGACTTACTGCTCACACCAACAGCGTGATAGATTAGCCAGCATGGGTGTCGATGCAGAGCGTCCCACGCTGCTGCACCACAACTTGGTTTGATAACATACCAGTGACTTAAGACTTACAACCTCAATGCATCTTTTAACTCACTGCATATTTCTGCCTTAAAAGTGTAGAGAGATGAAAAAGAATCTCGTGTCCCACATGTTTTCTCATCTGTCGCTCTTGACGCCAAGCAACAGCCAAAGCAGAAATCATCTTAAATGATCTGCCGAGTTGAGCGTGTTATGATATATCAGAGAACCATCTCAGCTGCCAGTTACATTTTGCAGATTTTTTTCTTCTTTTTTAATTTGGGAAGATAAATCTGGACTCAATCAACACACCAGTCTAGTGAAGTTGATCTAAATTAAGCAGTCCCTGTGATATTCATTTTGTTTCATAACTTCAGACATTAAAACAGAAACTTGAGATTAGGAACACTTCAGACTCTTTGAGGCTTATTAAAGTCAGAATGAGCTCTGGCACGTCAGTGATGACATGGAGGGGATATGTCTTGTCATCTCACTATGTGATGTGATTGTTGCTTTGGTGCCAAGGTTGACCCGTTCAAAACTCATTTAAACTATTTATTTATTTTTCTGCCATGGAAATGTGCAGCTTAGCAAAACACTGTGAAATTACTTGTTGATGAGTTTTTGTATATGCCATTTTTAATTTCTACCTGCCTGTGGGGTTTATAACAGCCATTAAAGCAGCTGTTCACATTTCCCAAAAACAGACTAACAATTTCTAAAACTGCTCATTTGACATGTTTCTTTTCACTAATTAGCATTTTACAAAAGCACACAAAGAATTAAAGTGATATATTTTCCATTTACTGCATGTAAAATGAGGCAAAAAACATATTCGGCAGCCACCGATTGTGAAAGTTAGCCCATTAAAAAGATGAGAGAGCCCTGTAATTTTTTTAAACATTGTGTTTGTCATCTTTAGCTTATTTCGTACCTACAAACAAGCAATATGTTTGTCCTTCATAGACCTCTAACTCCTTCTTTAAGACCTAATGTATCATATTTGAAAAAAAAAGTCATTTCCTGTTTTTTGTATAATCTGTCTCTGGCAGCTGAACACATGATTAAAAAATGACAGACCTCATTTTTAAGTGAAGTTTTATTAATTCTTTTCATTAGTTATTTAATTATATGATGATATTGATCATTCTGTTGAAATGGATTTAAAAAAATAATAAAGAATCAAGTTTGAGTGCATGAAATGGCTGGAAACTGTGATTCCTTTCATCCCAAACACTGAAATGTCTGTTTAGTTTCTTAACCAGAATTTATACAAAATGATCAGTCTGAGAGGTTTCCTGTCATTTAAGGCCAGGAAACAATAAACAATGCAATATCCTTTTAATAAGGTGTTCTGCTGCCTTTCACTTTCAGGGTTTATATAAATTATTGATAATTCCTCTATCAATATTTATTGATCATCTAAAGGTTGGAATGTGGCCCTCATTCAGACTGATAAATGTTTAATCTCTCAATCATAAACTGTTCAGTCTGATGCTTCCTTTGATAGAAAAAGGAGGAAACCATTCCATTATCTCCCACAGGTGTGTACACAACCTCCCAGATACACACACACATTCACACAAACATTGCCTTTCTGCTGTTTTTAGTAATAACTATTTATTTTATCCAAATTGCACAACAAATGCAACATTTAAACCGTTTGACTGTGTCTGTGTCTAAGTAAAATACTTTTTGGTTCACTGAAGTGTTGGTAAATAATGAGAGAATAATAATTAGAAAAAACACGAATGAATTCTGGGCCGAGGGTAATTGTGTTATCCAAATTACCTCTCACTTGTGCTATACCATGTACACCAGGGGTTGTAATTGGTTTACAGACAAAGAGTTGACTGAGTAATTCAGCCTTTTTTTCTGGGAAGGAAGCCATGAAAACATTTTATAAATTAGGAAATTACTAGAGCAAACTGAAGTGAGCTGTGGGACACAATGCAAATCAATACACCTATGGGCTTTTATGAAAAAGTCAAAATTTAAACATTTAGAAATAGACCTAAAATTCCATGTATCCATATTAACTAAACAAAACAAAAAAACTGCAACCAAATAACTCGTAGTGTAACTAAATGTTTTTATTGAAGATTCATATTACTGTTCCCTCTATGTTTGCTCATTTTGCATACTTTGTGTTTAAGTGTACTTTGTCTTGAATTTACCTGCCAAGAGACTATAAAATGAAATAACCCACAAAGTGTTTTCATGGTGATTTATTAACTGCTGGCCCAGCTTGCAAGGTATTGCATATCATGCTTAACCCAGTCTCTTAGGTTGCTTGAGTCTGTAGACAGAAATTCAGCACATAAACACAAGTGCACAAAGCGCATCTCCCCATCTTCAGATGCATTTTGGATTGAATTTGCATTTGCCCTTGAGACTGCCTCCACACCCTGCTAATATTCTTCTCACCATTAACAGCATTATTGCTTGCACAAAATCTCCCTCTCTGCAGGTCCCTCTCCTCATCCCACCATTCCCCTCCTCCTTGTTTAAATAAGTGTTTCTGGTAATATCTCTGTTCTGCATGGACTAGCTCTTTTTGTCCCCAGAGAGAAATCAGCTGTGTGGAGATTCATCTCATGTGTGTTTTAACTCACTATATGCCTTATGTGTACATGCAAACAGTTTTATTCCCATCTCTAATTACACCAATATTGCTGCGGTAGTGTCCTTGTTGGTGAAAGTTGCCAACCTTATAAAGCTTATGCACAAACACCTACTTATACCTCTGTCTGACATCAACTCACACAGTTGCTTATTTGTTCAGAGGGATTAACAGCGTCAGAAAAATGCTGACAGTTAGCTGGACGGAAATAAAGCGGATGTAATAACAGGCAAAGTGAGGGGGATGTAGTAAAAGACAGACCTCTGTTCTCTGTGCAGTGCTGCTGTTTTAGGAAACTTCTTTATATATAAGATCCTGTTTGAGTTTTCATGTGTTACATTTTTCTATTTCAAGAGCTATTTATTTCTCTAGCAGCTTTCATTTCCATTCATTGAATTTAAGTGTTGAGGAGTGGTTATTTAACTCAGTCAGACATGGCTATAACAGTTTCTGAAGTCTCAAGAATAATGCAAACCTACTGTCAGGGACCAAGCAGTAGCCTAAAAAATGAGCTTTTCTTGAACCAAAAAAATCTGAATATAATAACTCAAAAGTAAAACTTAACAAAAAAAAATTCCCACTGAAGTGTGGAGAAGTGACCTAACACAATTACAAATTAGTATCATTAGTATTATTCATCCATACATACATCCATCACTGTGTGTGGTTCTGTCCATCCAGTGGTCTGTACAAGCATGATGAACAAGACTAATGAATCCTGTTAAATATTGTCATTCGGATCCCCTCCTATTCCCCTCTTCCTCTAAAATTGCCTTTGAGTCGCTCTGTGTTTGTCACAGTTGCGGTCTCCCTTGTCGCTTTCTCTCAGCCTCACAGCGTGACACAATGTTGACACTGGATGGGTTGAGACAGACAGATGAGGGATGAGATGAAAGTCAGATGTGATGAGAGCTGATGGAGCCAGCAGCAAACTCATTTTCAGATCCTCTCTTAGACTTCTGAAAATAGATAATTTCTACCAACAGGTTCAGCTATATTTCAATAAATCACTACCTCATTTTGACCACTACTATCTTATATACTTAAGCCCAGCACCCAAGATTATTTATTTATTTAAATAAATCTTTTAAATCTGTTTAAATTGTGACACAGATGTTAAGAGTTGGTTAAAAGTTAAGCATGGCTTTTATCTAACAACTCACAGACACCAGCCATCATAAGTTAAACAGATTTAACAGAAAAAGGATATCGGAACTTTTTTACACTAAGATAGTTCTAATAATGTGTCTTATTCTGTTTGTTATAACTTTCAGACACAGAAACTTTATGCCTTCACTGACTATTTTAATTTTAAAATGTTATAGATAATGCCATACCTGAAACCAGCAGGTACACAAGGTGTCGGGATGTAAAATATGCACAAACAGATAACCCATATGTAAACTTTTATCTACACAAACTGGTGTTTACATATAGAATGCATTTGAGAATGCATGACCCTCATCCCTCATCTAGATCACACAACACACATTGTTAAAACAATCTAGATGTCAGTGTAGTTAGGTCAAAATGAAAAAAATACATATTTTAACACAACACACATGCACACACTTACACAAAAACAACTGTTTATATATATATATATATATATATATATATATATATATATATAAGTTTCGCACAGTTTTAATTTGAGTACAGTTTAAACTATACGGTTCTGTGCATTTAGCAGCAGGTTGAGAATGATCTCTTTCAGACTGATCTGTAAATCAAAGTCAAATTAAACAGTGGATTATTACTTGTTTAGTAATTAGGAATTTAACCTACAGACTGACAGAATGGCATTGAAATCAATAAGAAAATAAATAGAAACTGGCTCGCGCTGTGGTAGTGCCTCGCGTAGTGAACTTGATCAAGCGTCAGTTTCCAGGAGGCCATTCCAGCTTCTGCTTCTCTCATTTGCTTCCTCAGCCTTTTAAGAGCGAGTAAAGTGTTTGTCTGCGCAGAAGAAGAGAAAAAAGTTTCTTATTTGGCCAGATGGAAATTACACACTGAAGCCAAAATATGTGTTTCTGCACCAGTGAGTGGTTTCAGTGAGCATGTGATGTGTTTGTTCTTTTAAGCAGAAGTTAATCTGAGAGTGTAAGTATGTGTGCTTAAAAGGGAATTGGAGATTGACGCAAATAGTGCATGATTGTTTTTGACATCATGCTCAAACTTATCACCTGTTTCTTTGTATGTTCTCTTGGGTCCAGACTTTATTGTGGTATTTTCTGGCCTTGGTTTATTTGTTTGTGTTCTTTGACTGCATACGTTCCGGGCAAATCCTGAAGCAGAGCTCTCCCAATCTTCCTTCTTTATCCTCTCCAACTACCAAAGTCTTGTTGATTATCCTGAGGTGATGGTGTCTGAGATGTTTGTGGAAAAAAAACCTTGCAACCTTTTTTCTAAGGTTAAAAGACATCATCTGTTATTCCTGAACTCATCTTTAATCATATATTGTTGCATTATTTTTCAGAAGACAATTTACATGTATGCCCTAACCAGTTTGCTGAAAACCTATTTGAGTTTATTTAAATGGGGACCTTTGTCAGCAATGATCTGAAAATGATAAGGTTTTAACTTCCTTTTTAATCTTATTGCTACACTTTACAGCTAGCTTAGAATTTTCAATAACACAATAAAGGGAAGATAAAGTTCAACACGCATTTATGAATACAAGCATTTGCATCTTTTACTTAATAAAATATAAATACATTTCATTGCCTTTGCTTGCAAACTCTAACGAATAAAATATAAATGGAGAATAGAAATGAAAAAAGAAAGATTACCCGAAGCAGATAAACATGAGACTAAAACATTTCCGTTTCACTGGTCAAATCTGGTGCATTAGGAAGTTTTTCCCCTGTTGCTTAAGTGTACTGTTACATCACAAGAAAGAGCAGAATGTTATTTCTGACACTAAGTTTTACCTTAATTTTAGGTCTGGGTTGCCTCAAAGCATAAACAAAGAAAATGGCTGCTTGAGGCCCCAATGGCACCAGAGGGGCCCCAAGTTTTTCTTAAAAAATCTCAAACACATAATACATATGAGATTACATAAGGATTATTTAATGCATGTTTGTCATACACACAGTTTCTGCACCTATTGTAAAAACTTTGCCCCAAACTCTGCTGCATCTCATACCACATGGTAATGAGTGTTACATGCAATCTTGTTTTTGTTATTTTCATTTTGTTAAAGGTGTCATAACGACTTTGGGATGAAGTGGTTTACAGGTGGTTTTCTCTAAATGTGTCATTTCAGCTAATATTTCTTCACTTTCACTTTCAAACGTGAGTTCTTACTTTTATATGCAAAGAAAGGAAACACATTATTTCTGACTTAAAAATAAATAAAAAACCAATTGCCCAGCATGCACATTATTTTGACATGGAGATTGATGCCTCTTTTCCACCAACATGCATTTGATGGAAAATTGCCCGACCATGGAATATTGCAAAAGTCTCACAAATATAGACGCAAGCAGGCTGGTCTTCCTTTTCAAAGATGTATGAACCATTTTGCATCCAGTCTGCATGTTCAATCACATTTTTTTTTATTTTAGAACGTATTGCTTGTGTTTCTTGACTCATCTAACTTGACTAATTCAGGTACAAGTGGTAGAGTTTATATTGTTGCAGTTAAATCCACTCCTGCATTACAACTTAAAACAATTGGAGTTCAAAAGCTTATATTTACCTGAGAGGTTGGATATAAAACTCTGAAGACATTTTCAGGGCTACAATCCCACCCAGAATGATCAGGGTACTAACCCCCTAAAAATCCTGTTTCATTTCATTTGGGTTCACCATAAACTAAGTCTGTCTTTTTTCCCCTACACTTTAACATTAAAGAAATAGAAGGGACTAGTTTCTGTTTGACATTATACTTTCTCAAAAGAGTTTTTCAATTTTACTGTTTGTGATCAGCCAGAAAATCTTCATCTTTCTCTGACTGAGTCTTTTGCAGGTCAGCCCCTTCAGGCAATCTCCGTGTTCTAAGACAGTATTTGTAATCTTTAGCATTTTATGAACCCCTAACATACAGTGAAAGATGTGCACAAATTGATTTACCACAACAGCGAGGCTGATGTTGCATCTCTTTTTGTGTGAAAATCCAGAGTGGGCATGATATCCAGGTCCAAACACTAAAGTTCAAGCCCACATGCAGTCACTATTGAGCACATCAAATCTATCTGACAGGCAGAGCCATTTTTATCCTCTACCTAATCACTGTGTTACATGGTTGAATTTAGACTTGCAGTAGTATGACACCTGGGTTATTCTTCCATCACACATGTTTCATGTAATTAGGCTCACACCATCTCCAGAGAACTCAAATGTAATTTTCTATGCACATGTCACTGGTGCACGAGCAAACCAGCTCTTAATGAAAAATACATCTTTAACTGCATACTTACTGATGTGCATATATCCCTTTAATAACATACATTTCAAATGACCTTAATAAGCTATTAAACCGCAGCAATATCCATGAAAATCTCCTGTTACTGCTGTTTTATAGTTACAAATTTCTTTCCTTTTTTATTTAGCAGTTTGATTATTTGAACTATTGCAGTTTGATGAGATTGCACTACATTGAACTATATATTTATTTCAAAAGGACTAATCTACCAAAAAGGGAAAGCTGTCATCATCCCACAATGTTCGGCTCACATAAGAATTTTTTAGAAAACAAAATAAATGAATTATGTCCATGAAAATTACATTACCTGACTCCCTCTAGTACAACTTATCCGTATCCTACAGGGCTAATGACTGCACTTTCTGTTAAGATAATCCACCAGTGGGCTCATGAATTAGAGAAACGATAGACGGGTCTAAAAGAGGACTAAATTTGGCAGAGGCTGCACTCTTGAACCTTTGAAGCAAACTGAATCCCCAACTCAACAGCTGTATCTTTCCTCTTTTGCTGGGAGCAGCGATCCTCTCCTCTTCGTCAGACAGCAGGGTGGAGTGCTTTCACGCTGCAGGCTCTTTTGGTCGGAGTCAGTCCAATGAGAGCAAACATCTGCTCTGTCTAAGTGTCCTTGAGCAAGACATTGCACCCTTTGCAGCTTCATGAGCTGGATGTTGGTGTGCAGTTGCTGCAGCTACATGCCAACAAATCGATATTCATTACTTTTCGATGTGGTTCATTAAGGTTTTTATCCCTGCTGAGCCCTTTGTCACCAGAGGTCATTCACTTCCTAGATGCCATGAAATGCAGCCGTTATTGGAGACTTCTATGTTGTCACCTCACGTGCATCACTCTACAGTGCCCTGCAATATTTAACTCACTGAATGCGTTCGACTTTCAACAAACTTGCTATTTTCTTTTTCTAACCAAATTGTCACATTATGTTCTCATCATGTGAAAAATTCATAGGTAAATGTGAAACCAGAAAGGATTATACATCATTTTTGTGATGCACTGGTGACCTGTCCAGGGTGTACCTTTCCTCTTGGCTGCTGATGTTCTGGGATAGGCTCCAGCTAACCTTTGACTCTGATTTGGACTAAGTGCATAGAAAATGAATAAATTAACAAATATGTTCAATTTTATTTCAAAGTTTGGTGAAAGTAAGTTTGTGTTTACTTTATGATGCAATGGGGGACTGATATGGAGTGGTTTGCTCTCACACTGGACACAGTTATATTCTGCTTCATACTTGGGGACATTAATCTTTGACACAGCAAGAAAACCCAGCCCAGGACCAAATTCACTTGCTTGTTGCAAGAAAAAAGGTTTATGCAGTTTGGAGCTTCTGTCACATTTGTATTCAAACATAATGCAGTTTATCTCAAGATCAGTCCGATTGTTGCTTGTCTGGTGTGTTGTGCTGCAATGCATCTTACACCAATTTCTTTCTTTAGTTCCATGGATGATCTCTTTGCTTTTATACTACCAGCAAACTGCACCAAGGTTTCTTTGCAATTGTATAAAAAGAATTACTGTTTTTAAATGAACTTATTTAGTCATATGATTTCAAGGAGTTGGGCTGCACGGTGGCGCAGTTGATTAGCTCTGTGGCTTCACAGTAAGAAGGTTGCCGGTTCGATTCTCGGTTGGGGCGGGGGTCAAAGCGGGAATCATTCTGTGTGGACTTTGCATGTTCTCTCCGTGTTAGCGTGGGTTCTCTCTGGGTACTCCGGCTTCCTCCCACAGTCCAAAAACATGCACCTTGGGGATAGGCTGATTGGAGACTCTAAATTGCCCATAGGAGTGAGTGTGTGTGTGCGTGGTTGTTTGTCTGTGTGTGTTGGCCCTGTGATGGACTGGCGACCTGTCCAGGGTGTACCCCGCCTTTCGCCTGTTGTAAGCTGGGATTGGCTCCAGCCCCCCCGTGACCCCGTTCAGGGAAAAAGTGGTAGAAAATGGATGGATGAATGGAGTTCAACAAGTTCAAACTGCTCCAAACAAATCATACATACATGAAAGCAAATCAATTTGTTTAAAGTAAACCGAAACAGGCCAGTTGGAATACACACACACACAAAACAAACAAAAAAACGTGATCCTCATTCACAGAGGTTTGTTGTGTACTAAAATCAAAGAACAGTACACTTGATGGTGAGAATTGCCAACTAATATCATTCATTTTTGTACATTTTGTTGATGGCTTGTGGTTGAGATGGTGTTTGTTGTGAGGCTTGGACAATGTTTTATTATCCCCAAGTAACATCACTGCTAAAAGCTATCTAAATATGCAATGCTTAAAACAATCTAATATGAAGTTTTCCTTGTTTTGTTTTATGTAAGAAAACATTGTAGATTTGCAGTTTTTTTTTTAAATAATATAATAAACAAATCAGAGACCAGACTTTTAACATATCAGACACAAGACTGCAAACCTTTCTGTCCATCTCTAACAAGGGTACAGTAACCTGAAATATAAAGAAAGGCATCTGTGGATCCCTGGATGGACTGGCGACCTGTCCAGGGTGTACCCCGCCTTTCGCCCGTAGGCAGCTGGGATAGGCTCCAGCCCCCCCGCGACCCCGCTCTGGGAACAAGCGGTTGAAAATGGATGGATGGATGGCATCTGTGGATCAATTCCCCCAGTGAAAGAAAAAAGAGTTGTGCTGAAGGGCAACAGTATCCAGTAAATGTCAAGTCAAGGACTGCAGACCAAACATCAGTATGTAGCAAATTAGGCTGCGTCTTAGATTGAGTTGCAAAAGCTTCACTATATTCAAACAGGCCCTTTGGTATCTGACAAGTTGGATTCATACTGCATGTTTCAAGTTTATTTTATAAACTTAGCATCAGAATTTAATATTATAAAGGAATACATAGCAAGACCTTAAATGGGCAAAATGTTCCTTCGATACAAAATTAATGCCAACACAGTAAGAACACATCTTTTGGGCAGGTGTATTCTGAAACCAATAATGGAAAAAAACATGTACAGAAATTAATTTACAGGTGATAAAGAACAACAATTTGATTTCAGTGTAAATATAACATGAGAATATTCTTTGGCTTTCAAAGTATTAAACTGATCATTGGTCAGGTTGAAATAGATGCAGTGTTGTGTTTTAGGCAGTAGATGGCAGTTGGTATCACTGTTTCTGTGAGTCAGAGGGAAGCACTGCAGTAAGACAGGAAAGACTGGCTACATGAGAGTGTGTGTGTGTATGTATCTTAAAATAGGGGCACAAAAAAAAAAATCCAAAGTCCCAGTGGAGCAGAAACACTGGTGTGTGGTCAAAAATAAAGGGCTTCTTCAAGGTCGGCTTCCAACTAGAATGAAACTAAATAGAAATGCGGTGTGTGTGTATGAGAGTTGGTGAACGATTGCGAGTTTTTTCAGGAACAGTCCAACAGTGAAAGAGAGATAGCGATCTAGACAGACGAACTGAGAGGCCGAAAGGCAAATGCTCACCAGCCACACGCGTGGCAACGTTGACAAATCAACAGCAGGCCATCTGACACGGGGACCGAGTCAACCTGACAGGTAGACAGCGACAAAGGATGGAGAGAGAGAGAGAAAAAGTCTGCAGCACGTTGGAAAGCATTTAGCCATTCCAAATCTTTATGCTTGCTGGGTAATATCCTACAAATTGGAAAGTTTGCACAAAGTCCTGAAACAATCATTTAATTAAATTTTCTATCATAATGTGTGAATCAAAGGACTATTTGTCCAGAATGGGACTTCTATTAAGCACAGTATAGAGATCATTGTCAAACTCAAAGAAGAAGAGGCAAACATGTATCAGACTACCAAATCTCTAGATCTGGGGTACTCAATGCGGTCCTACGACCTGCAATTCAGCAGTGTTTCCATGTATGATGTAAATGGGTGTAACAGCCTATCTGGTTCTGGACAATGATGCATAAATTTGAGTCAGCTATGTTGATGCAAGGAAATGTGGGAAACCTGGTGGATTGCAGACCTTGTAGAACTGAATTGTGTACCCCAGATCAAGATCATACATACAGGGTTGTGCAAAGTCATTCCTCTAGGACCATTACCCTGCAGGTTTTCTATGCATCCTTGTTCTATTTGGGTTACATGTATCCTGCAACCTATGAAATTCTGCTCAACAATGGATTCATTTTAATTTATCTATAATATTTAGTCTGTGAACATGTGATTATACTTTAGTTAAACACAAAATGCTCCACAAAGAAGCATAGAAAACAGCTTTGACTTGTTTCCTTAATTGACACTAGAAAGCAGACGATTAGGCTATACGAGTTTTGACATATCACATGGTAATGAATGGTAAATATCCCTTCAAAATTTTGTTACTTTTTAAAATATATTTTATCAAAGGGCCAAATAAAGACCTCATTAAAAAACAAAACAAAAAAAATGCCTTACCATTTTTTTCATGGGTTAATAGTGCTGCTACTCACTGTCAAATCTAGACTCAATGCCTCAATGTTATAAGTATCAAAGAAAAAAACTACAAATAACACAAACTAAAGTTCTTCAATGAGGTGAGTTCACTTGATGCTCATATGGTGTTTAAATAAAACCCCAACCAAATTGCCTACATCAGGTCTTATGTGAGTTAATGTGTATGTTCTCTTTTCTTCCTTTATAGCCTACTTTCCACCAACTAGGTCACCTAACACACAGTGCCTTGAACATAACCCTCCGTCTGCTGCAGGATATGTGTATAAGAATAGTATTTAGGTGTGTGCATGCCACAAAATGCTGTCAAAGTGACCCTCTATTAATACTCCATGTCCTGTCCCCAAAATCAAGACACGTTGTTGGCTTGCTCGCCCTCCCTTTTCCTTGTCCCTCCTTCCCATCTGCCCTGCATTTTTCTTTTCATTGTTGTCCTCCCTCCTTTTGTTTATCCCTCGCCTTATTTTGAGAAGCTCTAATGGAGAGTTAGAAGCGCAAATGAGGTGAAGAGAAAGGATGATCAAATTAGAGGAAATGGAGAGAAAGTTTGCATGGGGTGAATTATGCGTGTCACTTGGTTTCCTGTTTTCCAGCTTGCCCTTTTTCTGCTCCAGTATCCATCAATCTGTTCTACTCTTCTTATCTCCCATTATTTCACCAACTTTCTCTTTTTCCTCCACTTCGTCAATCTGTGACAAGGACCTCTTTCAGGACCATCGGCCTATCTTTCTATCTCATCACATTGCCTCTGTATCTGAATCTATTGACTCTTTACGATGAAACTTCGACTTTCAATCTCAGATGTGATGAATTGAGCTGAACCCTGATATTTCATGCAGCAAATGCACCAATCCTGTAGGGCTTGTGATAATCTAGTGGCCCATCGAGAAAGTAATGTTTAAACATGAGCGACTGTCGTGTTGCTGAAAGTAACAAAACAAATTCTTTATGTTGTGCAGAGTTTGCAAATAGATGATACATATCTATATTTCTGTTTAGGTTTATATTTTTTAACTGAATGATGATTTATTTAATGATAAAACACATTTTTTCATATATTGTTTATTGGAACAAAACTGAACTGAGACTAACAGATGTCATGGTGCAACAGAAATACCCAGGTGACTCCACGGCAGAAGAAAACTGAATAAAATGTGTCTCCTGGGAAAATCTAAAAGGTCCCCATGGATCTGTGAGCATTTTTACTAGTGTGTGGCAGTAGAATTGTCTGTTGGGGGTTTTGTATTTGTATGAAAGATTCTTTCTTTGAATACTTGTAGCTATAATCCTACACTCAGTAAATAATTGGATTCTTAGTTTATGTGTTATGATTCCTGTTTCAAGTGAGGGAACACGGTCCTTCACATATGACAGGCTTGTATATAAAAAAAATCCATGCATGATCTGTACCACTTATTCCAATGAAGGATGGGGGGTAACTGGAGCCTATCCCAGCAATCAGTGGTTGCGAAGCAGATACATCCTGGACAGGTCACCAGTCCATATATATATATTTTTCTTTCAAACTCTAGCATATCCGAACTAACTCAGACAGATCTGGGAGACCACTCTGAATGAAATTAACCCAAAAAGTAAAATAAAAAACAAAATTACATGAAGCTGATAATTTTACATTTCTGTAAAACGTGAATCAGACTGAAAAACAAACATGCGTTTGTCAAAAGATAACATTTGCCTGCAGGGCACTAATTACTACATTATATCCAGTTTCTTTAATTGTGCAAAAAGCCAAGCATGAAAACGACAATGTCCCATTTTATGGACATTATGTGCTGGACTATTTCACAGCCAAGAGCACTTGCATGCAATCAGGCAGAGATTCTCATAAGCTAATGCTCCTGGTCTCATTTCTACAAATTAAATACATAGGACACGACGTGATATGCTTTATTTGAGTTAAAACTAATGCTGGTTTGAACATTATGTTATTAATAGGCACAACACAAAGGTAGTGTTCCTAAAGTAAACTACGTGGAATCTGCATTGTAGTCTCAACTCTTATTCAATTCATATTAATTTATCTTGATCCAGGATAGGAATATTTGTACAATGTATTTTAATTTCTTGTCTCGCTACAGAGATACATGTTTATGCAGGAACCATTTAACTGAGGGGGAAAAAAGTGACCCTTTACTACAAAATAGGTTTCATTCTAATTTTATTTCCATCTGTCTGTAAATGGTTATGATGGGAGTTTTATCATGCAAATCCCTAAAAAATTGCAGCACTTTTTTGTTTATCTTCAAATTCACCTGCACTGAGGATACACTGTAACTGCCCATACTGGGACTATTTTTACCCTGCTGTTGATACAATCTACCATTTTGCAAAGTAACTAAAAAAGACTGACCTTGGTGAAGACAGAAGTTTAGGGAAAAAAGTGAACCCCATTCTTGCTTTTTGTTGTACTAAATATTTGTCAACTTTAATATGGGTTTGTTTAAGGCTCTGTACCTGTAGTGGCAGATTCACTATGAGCTGCAATGGACTCTTTAATTATGTTTGTGTGTGTGTGTATCCAGCTTTCCAAGGTGACATAAACTGATGTTTGATGGCAGGCACAGTGGAAACCAATAGCAGAAAATGAAAGGTGAAACATTTGGCTGATCAGCACTCTTTATCCCGTACACATTTGTAACCATAAGATCAGTCCACACTGGGCTGATTTTTTATATCTCCAGGCACAGGCTCAAAAGCTTTTTAGGACATTAACATACCATAGTAGTACTGAAAAGCAGGCTCTGTGTTGTCTTGTTTTAGACGACCCTTCTTCAGTCATTGACAAACATTTTTTAATGTCTACCACCTCTTAAATCTCTTAGTGCTACACACCCTGTTGGGACTTATCTCTCCATGCTACTATTTTATATTCCACCATGCTAAGTTTCAGCTGCCTGAGGCATTTAGCATTTTTGTCACCGGAGGCCATCTTACTGATGTTCTCCTCGTTGCTCTGACTCTCACCAACCCATGACCTCCCCCCTTTTGCTTTGTGCAGTCTCAAGCTACAGTGTTTGGGGTTAAACCCTTCAAGCAAAACTTTAATTGTGAAGGACATACAAGTTCTGTCAGATATAATTATATTAGATATAATCAATTTTCTTCTTTTCCTTTTTTAAATTTTTAATTTCTCCTTATGTTTAGTTGGCAACTTTTGATTACACTATAAAACATAAATATTACATATGAGTTTTAAGAACTTGCTAATCTCATGATTTCTCATAAACTCGCTTTTCCTTTGTTTTGCTCCTTTTTGTTTAATTTTAGAAGTTTTTTTCTGAGGAACCCTTCCTGCTGTTATGGTCTCTGCAACTTTGCTACCTCAGTTTCTACACATCTATCTCTCTCACAACCCCTCGTTTTCTCGGCCGGTCCATTAACCAGAGGGTCACTTTTCCAGCTGGTTAGCCCAGGCCAGTTTTCCATCAGGTCACTGACTGTCTTACCGTCTGTGTGTGAGTATGTAGGTGAGTGTGAGTGTGAATGTGTGTCCAGGGAGATGGGAAAGGTTCATTTGTCAGTTTTACTCCAGTCTTGTCCTCTGTTGTGATGTTGTGAAGACCCAAGGTGGCTCACACAGGCAGAAGACTGACATTTAGCAATTCTGTCCTGCTGCACAAACACACTTATTTTTCCTTAAGCAACATCAGGTCTGCATACACAAATCGTACCATTCTTTTGCAAGCTAAGCAAATCAATACTTTATAACCTTTCTGGAAACACACTCTTCACATCTAACTAGGGCTCCAGGATTAACTTGTATAGTCTGTTAACTTTACCAGGTTAGGAACCTGACTATACATGGTGACATGTTTACTTCCTATGAGCAGTCATCTGGTTTTATTTGGCACAGACAGTTAAACTATAAGGCAAAATAGCATCAACACAATGAAAACAATGCATTTATTGTAAAGCCTACTTTCGCGCTTTATGCATCAATGAAAACATCTGTGACTGGATGTCACTAAGTCCAGTAGGTTTGATTTCTGTCAAAAAGATCTAAAAAAACCCTAAAAAATAAAAATTCACATCCCCCCTAGTGCTTCATCTAACTTCCTCTCTTCATCATTTATGCTGTTCAGCTTTTCTCCCCTTGTCATACATTCTGTTTTAGATGGAAATTACTTTACCTGCAAGACTGATTAATGTTAATAAATCTTTGTGTGTTGTTGTGTTATTTTTTAGTATTCATAGCATGCTAAATATAAAGCCTATTAGCTTATAATTATTTGGTCAGTGAAGTTGTTTTTGGACTAAAATGCTTCCTCCTCAAGATCCTATGTACTATGTACTGAATATTGCACTAACCCCTACACTTCACTGTTTACTTAGCCTGCTGTTTTCAATGTCCACTGCACTAGTGATCAGGGTAATATAAGACTTGTAAATACCCTCTGTAAATTATGTTTGTTGCATTGTACTTGTACATGTGTAATGATAAAGTTTAATCTAATCTAATCCTTGTTTAATAATAATGAGCATGTATAGTGAAAAAATATGTAATAACTATTGCAAAAACTATTGCCTTATGATCCTCAAAGGAAACAGTAACCTCAGTTAGCAGATTACTCTGCACTCACTCCAACATGCAACATCTTAAACTAAGCTTTAATGGACTGAGCAAACCTTTCTTCTCAGTTTACTTGCGACAGAAAAGAACTGGTCTTGATAAATATTGTTCCAGGAGTGAAGTCATCTGACATTTAAGAATCAGTCGGCCATGGCCAGCCAGAACAGTGTGAGTATCTGTGTGTGTTTTTGTGTATTGGTGGAAAGACATGAGAGCCCGGAGGGCACGCAACTCAGACAGAGTCATTATTTAGTGACACACAGACAAAGGCATGGCCTTACACACACATTCACATACGCCTCTATACAAATATTATACCTATATAGCCTGAGGAGGCAGGATTTTAACAAGAAACACAGCTTCCATTACCTATTGCTGCTCTCTTTTATTCCTGCCTTTGCTCACAAATAAGCAAAGTGAACCATGAAAGCCTCAAGATTTCTCTAATTCACTATTTAAGGACTACATACAAGGTCCATCAAACTGGTTCCACTGAGCATTTGTGCAGCTGTCTTTCCAAAAACTGCACTAATTAACATAAGAATGTATAAACAGCCTACATTTTCATTAAAATAGTAATTAGTTGTTATAGAATAATCATATTATAGAATAATGTCAGGCAAGAACAAAAGCATTTGACATATTAAAAAACACTGTTTATGCCTCCAAAACATTCGGGTAAAGCAATAGGGTGTGGTAGACACCTGCAAATCCAGCTCGAGTGTTGTTTAAAGTTATAGTGAATGTGCATTGCATCCAGCATGCTGTGATGGTAAAACCATCTATTTGCTTTGCACTGAAGTTAAAATAAACACAATTTGGATTCAGTGCTGACTGTGATGACACCTTAATGTGTCCAATCAGAAAGAATCAGGCAGATCTTAACAAATCCCACACCTCAGCTAAATTCCCAGACCCAGCTCCGAGTATTGGCTGCCTAAAGTTGGTTCTTATTTTTGTGTCTTGGTGTGACTCTTTCCAGCAGGTTGTCAAATTACTCCCAACTCAGCCTGAAGTAGACCTGGAAGCGGTCACTGTACAGGTGCAGCTCAAGGATGAGCCAATACTCTCTGAACTCCTGTCTTGCCACGAGGATTTTATGAACCCACACCCTCTTAGCTGCTGCTCATCTCCTCCTCCTCAGTGAAAGTAATACCAGGTTTCTCCTTTGACAGCTTGACAGATCTATCCTGCATCCAAGGCTGAAGCTGGAAAAAAATAGTTATTTCCTGGAAATCTTTTCAGTTGTCTTGCAACTGACACAGAACTTGGATGCACTTTGCACATCTATTTTGCTGCTCTGCACACTACCCTCATGGCGAGAAGAGCCATTCCTGAGATGACACTGAAAAACACAGAACATAGGAAAACACAGGAACAAGGGAACGTATGCGGTATGCACTTAGAAAAAGACTTCAGCTCTTTAATTTTTAAAGTCAACCTTCTACTTTTATGACAAATCCCACATGAGAAGTCATGTGCAGCCACCATAGTGCAGCAGCCTGCAGGAATTGAATTAAATCAGAATTATTTGTGTGCCAACAAGAAGTCTCTGGTGTCACACAACCATGAAAATGATATAAAATTAGTTTTATCAGCATTATTTCTACTATTCAATTATATTTGTGTAAATATACTGACATGGAAAAAATTACCAGCACTTCTTGGGTCAGTTTCAAGTTACTTTAGTGACATTTAAAAGTTTTGCTTACATTTTTTAACATAAAAGAATATGACTGAAAATCCACAAATGAAAATCTGACATTGCTTTTGAATTGTTGTTTAATTGTACCCTTCTAAAAAGTAACCAATGAAACCTTACTGGACCTTTCTGAAACCTTACTATTTGATATCAGTTGAAAAGACTGAAGTAAATTTGATTATGCCAAACTAAGATTAGTCTATAATTAGCATTATGGGTCTCTTTAAACTTATCAATTATCAATTAATTTACCTATTTATAGCTTGACATTCAGTGTGCTTTTTGGCAACATGGAGTGTAGCCCACTGAACATGGCCCACAGAAAGCAAAGGAGATTAAAGTTCTGTGGAGATTAGAAAGAAAATCCTAGACGAGTATGCTAAAGATAAAAGCTATGAGACCATCTTGAAGCATCTTGGTGTCCTTGTGGTTACAATTACAAATTAAAGTCAATGAAACTGGAAACGACCTTCTTGGACATGGTCACAAGAGGAAAAGTGAAGACAGAAGTAACTGATAATACAATTGGCAACCAAAGAGCCCAGGACAAAAATATTAAATGTGAGCTTGAAGATTAAGGTGCATCAGGGTCAGATTGTACCACCTGTCCCTGTTTGAGCCAAAGTTGACTTCATGGTAGAGGACCATTGTTCATGGTAGAAAGACACCATTGTTTAAGGTAAATCTTTAAAAAGCCACTATGTAATACACCACAATACCACAGATTAGAGAAAACTGAACATATTTATCTTAACAAGGCAAATCAACATCATAAAAATGAAGCACACCAAGAAAAGAATGCTGTCTCTGCTGTGAGAAGGTCTTATTGTAAATGGAGGGAACCCAGTTAGGTTCTGGTGCAGCTATCTGAATTTTGGCACATTTCGACCTGAGTTATTGCACATTACAATACAGTCTCAAGACTATAAAACATCCATCCATCCATTTTCTACCGCTTAATCCCAGAGCGGGGTCGCGGGGGGGCTGGAGCCAATCCCAGCTGTCAACGGACGAGAGGCGGGGTACACCCTGGACAGGTCGCCAGTCTAACAAAATGTGTTACCTTATAACAGAAAACTTGGTTTCAGTGGCAGGTTATGGGTCTTCCATAAAGATGTTCACTCAAAACAGGAAAACAAAAAACAACCAGGAATGACTAAAAGCAGAACATTGAAACATTCTGAAGTTGTTTTCTGCAGTGGTCCAGCTCTAAATCCTACTGAATACCTAAAGAAAGTAAAAAGCATGCCATGTGCTGATGTAAACTGGGATTGGCTCCAGCCCCCCCGCAACTCCGTTCAGGGAATAAGCGGCAGAAAATGGAGGGATATATATATATATTCAGGGAATAAGCGGCAGAAAATGGAGGGATATATATATATATATATATAATTTGTTTTCTTATACTGTATGCCTCAGGCAGAATGTATATATGAGCTTCTTTTTTTGTAGTCTCTATGAGACCAACATGACTAATGACCTTATTTATGGGACTTGAACCTAATACAGTAAAGAACAGAGGTAATTCAAATGATTATGCCACATCATAGAAGATGAGGATTAATAAATTTGGTCATAGTAATGCAGCAATCCAGCAGCTTTTCCTACCCCCAACACACCTGACCTTTTTATACAGTCAATGCACCTGATGGAAATTAATTAGTCATTGTACAGATCTTCTTAGTTGTTAGATCAATTTAACTTGATTCAGGTGTTTTGAAGTAGCAATGCATTGAAAACCTGCTGGATTGCAGCCCTAATTGTGTAGCCCTGATACAAGCCATTCTGAATGACCATTTTTGGCTGCATAGACAATGATGGTCATTTTTGTCTAACTCCCATGTTACAGATTACACAAGTATTATCACCTACTATCCATCATGCATTACCGTGATGTATATGCCGGGGCATCTAAAGCCAATGGACTAATTTTCCTCTTATAGCATGTTTTTATCTTGCTTTTAAAGTCCAAGTAAAGCAGAAAACAATTTAAATTATCAGTTTATCATGTAATAACAAATATGTTACCTGCCAAACCAAACATGGGGGTTTTAAGCCTATATGATGACAAGTTTAAACACCACAGTATTATTAACATGAGGCATGTTACCTGAGGACACTAACTGAAAGGTCTTGTACAAGCTCAACCAACTGGATGTTAATAATGAAAACAGAGCTGAACTCATTTCTTGCCAATGATATGACTAAACTCTCTGCATGGTAAGTGTGCTAGCAGGAATGAGTCAACTAACGGTAATCCACTTATTTCCAGTTGTCTTCGGTGAAGGTATTTAGAATTGCTTAGTAAGATATTGTGTTGTACACAAATGCAGCAGGACTGAAAAATATTTTTTAAATATATGATCCTTCTCCCAATGAAAGAAGCAGTAGATCAATATAAAGTTGCTGTAACAACAACTGTGAGAACCATTCCTTTGGATTCTCAAAGAAATGATGAAACACAATCCCTATTGTTAAAAAATAAACCCAAACTCATCGTAATAGCACACAGTTGCAACTGTCAGTTTGGAAATGTCTGTTTTCTTTTTTCCCTTTCCTCCCTTTCACATCATGTTTATTTTCCATGCTTCAAGGTTTGACTGGCACTCTTAATTACAATATATAATCTCACTGTGCCCCCTTCTGTTCTGACTAAAGCATTAGTGCCACCTACTACTTATCTCAAGAGCCAAGGTTTTATTATTGAATAATGACTGGGGATAAAAGCAGGCATAAACAAACTATTTATTTAGCCAATTTCCTTAACAATTATGTTAAAATGCATGTGATATTTGAATTAAAACACATCTGTTGGTGCCAGTGGTTATTTCTGGTGCTTTACTCCGCCTCCAACAATTCTATGCCTTCCAACTATTTCTACTTAGAGCCAAAAAAGTAACACCAGACTCCTGAGCCTTCTGCACTTTGTCTGCCCTATGAAAATCATACCTCAACCTGCAACATTTTTTTTTAACATAACTTACCCCCAAAACATTTCAGATAACAAGAAAGTCATTTAACATTGTCTGGTTTTGGCTTTTTTGCTTGCATGGTCAATCATTTTACAAATCAATCTGTCAGATTTTAAATGACACAAACAGTAGTTTGAAAGGCATGAGGGAAAGTTCAGTGTCTCCAAAACTAAATAAAAAAGCCTTTAATGTTATGCATTCTAGCCCCTTAAGAGCTTTAGCTGCACAATACATGTAAACAAAAATCTTACATGATACATATATGCACAAAGATTTATTGGGGAGCATACAATCATAACGACTTCTGAATTGGCCTGTGTGTGTTGTGATATTGGAATGCATTTGTGATAGTCTTATCCTCAGAATGACTCTATGACTTTACCCTGGGAAAAACTGTATGGGAAAATGGCAAACACACACATGCAGACACACAATCAAACAGACAATGCTGGAGGCAGTGGTTGATGAAAACCATTTTGTAATCGTAGGCCAAAGGGGTAGGGGGAGAAATAAGGAAAGAGAAGCAGAGAGAGAAACAGTAAGCGACTGAGAGAGAGAGAGAGAGAGAGAGAGATAGAGAGAGAGAGAGAGAGAGAGGGGCTCAGAGAGTCAACACAGCTAAAATTACAGTCTTGTCACACCACATCAGCGCCAATGGCCGTGCATGTGGATGTGCTTGTATTCAAGTAAGACAGGAAGTGTTGTGTTTTACTCTGCCCAAAGACATGGGGAGAAAGTAAACAAAACAAACATGCATTTATGTACATGTACATAAATATTGTAGACACAAGTCTGCATTGTGATGTTTTTCATTCAAAGGGAATCAAAGGGTAGTCATAGGATGACAAAGACTTTAAACGCAGAATCATGCTTCTTCAAACGCCTCAGTTTTTGCCTCACCAGCGACTGTAGGAGACCATTCTGTTTAGTATGAGTTCCACAATGACGCACCAATGAGTTGTTCGAAGTGGCCTTATGTGGCCTAATGACTTTGCATCTTTGGGAATCAACATGGGTGGTCTTACTGCCTGTCTCTTTTAACCTTTTACTTTGAGCAAGCTTCTTTATGGACTCCTTATTATTTATATTTTTCCGGCTGAAGATGGAGCAAGAAAATCCACTGTCTGGGTAAATTCATGGACTGTACTTGCAAAATCAGAGGTAGCCACTGTAATGGCACCAAATGTTGAATCTTCAGCTTTGGTGTTTGGTTGCTAATAATCAATCACACTGTAAAGAGAATCAGTGACCCATTTTAAGTGTCAGAAACTAGATGGGCATTGTCTTGGGTGTAACTTCTACTAAAAGCTAAACGTACACATCTATTCTATATTTCCAGACCAAAACATCAGCAGAATTAATTTAGTTTTTTTCTGAGTGGTAAACATTGATGCTAGGAGGAAGTTAGTCTATTTCTTCTATTTTCAACCAACGGAAAAAAAAAGGTTAAAAAAAAACAGTGCTGGCAAACAACAAACCCCCTGAAGTACCCTTGAGCAAAAGAACAGCAAGTCTTGAGAGTACCCCTCTAAAAGGAAAAACTGCTTCCCAAAAGAACCTGTATGCATGAGTGTTGTATGAGGGCTTGTTCCTGGTTGTATGCATGTCTTCTTTGTGTGTGTGTGTATGTGACAATGATGAATGAGCTCTACATCAGAGCAATCTGCTACCGTGGCTCTATAAAACAACGAGAAATCACCTCAGGAAACATGCTTTTAAGGAGGGCCTCCAACATCGGCTGTTGTCTTGTGTGAGTGGATCTGGGCGTAAATCAGTGAGGACAGGTATGTTTCTCTGTGTGTCTGTTGATGGGAGTGCATAGACTCAAATGTTTGAGCGTGTGGCTGCATCCTTGGTGGATTTCCAATATTTCTAAATTGCATTCATTCCGGGTAATGTATGAAGAAAAACAAGTTTGACTCACAAGGTTTAGTAACAACTCTTTTGAATCTATCTATACCAGCCTCTCTCTCTCTCTCTCTCTCTCTCTCTCTCTCTCTCTCAGATCG
>JBAMHV010000022.1:7136284-7150818 GCA_037177535.1 Pseudomugil gertrudae
TTTCTACATCACTTACATGTATGGAAGGAAAGATGACAACAGACCCCAGGTTAAAAAAAAGCGAAGTTCTCCTTTAATGCAGGACAAGACAAGGAAAAATATAAGAGGTTTTGTAAGAATGACACATTTTCATCATATCCCATATACATATTTTCTTTGGATTTCTATTTCAATATCAAATTACAAGATTGGATTTTTATTCAGGTGTAATAAAAAGTTAAGCAATTTGAATGTCTAGATTTAAGCTGTGGAAAACTCATTCCTTCTAAAGTTTATGCATACACTTGAATTTATTCTAGCAGGATATCAAACCCACAGGCTACAAAAGCTTAATGTCGAGAAATTGAAAAAAAAAACGAATGCTCCAAGTTGATTAATTTCACAAGTTTCCTATTCCTGGTGTGGCTTAGTGATATAGTTCATGAAATAAGATAAAAACATGTTTTTTAGCCCGCAAGCACAACAGTAGAAAAAAAATAGAGAGGTTTTTATGTCAGTGTAAATGACTGCAAACCTGATGGAGATGGACGAGGCAGGGGGTGTTTGAATAGTGTATTGTATCATAAGTGGCATCACGACAGTGTGGATATATTCAAATGTGTCCACATTCAAGGCTTCTGCTGCATGATGAAAATGACGACTTTGTTTTGAGCTTTTGACATTTGTACTGAATTTAAGATGTCAACATGAAACAATATCTGAATTCTTTTTAGGGAGTCATAGATCAATAAAAATAGATAATTGTCAAAATAGCTAAATTTCAGTGTGGTTGGGGATGAGGTGATACAATCTCCTTTTCATAATACTGCTTTAGAATAACTGCTGTGTGAGGAAGCATCCTTTGTGTGTATACTTTTGGAGCGGGGAGAGACTCACGCAGCAGCCGCTGCTGCCAACGGATAAATGTTTTTAAATTACACACTAAAAGTCATCGAAACTAAAAGTCTTTAGACTTGTTGATAGTCACTTTTCATTTAAACAGAGAAGCCTGAAAAATAGCTAACTATAGTGCCAAAGCTGCTAGAATATAAACAGAGGTCTACTGTGTGCATCAGTGTAATCAAAGTACCAAGACAATTGTGCAGTGACAAACCTTCCATGTTTTGTGATTAATTGCATAGCCATGTTTCAAGAAAGTTGTCAAGTGTTGTTAAAGTTCATGTGTTGATATGGAGCTTCAGCTGCTGTCCAGTCACCTGTAATTATACATGATGACAGTAGCAGTTCTTGAGTGGCTGTCGTGCATGTAGCTGCGTGTTTACGGCAAGGGTAGGGCACAAAAAAGTGTTTGCATTTGTGCCTATAACTATGATATTCCTACTGGGTATACATGTACTGTATATAATGTACCCAAATAAACTTTGTTGACACAACTTCACAGCTTCTGAAGGCATAATTCAAACCAGTGCTGTGAACAAAAATAAAATAAATATATGAAAAATAATACCTGCAAGACACAGAGACTATATTTAATAAAAAATAACTACTTTGAAAGTAATTACTGATTAATATAATAAAGTAAATTAAAATCTTTATAGCTAACCATAGTTTACCACAACAGGAGTTAAACCGTAGAGGTTTTTTTTAATAATGTGTAAATACAGTACTGTGAAGCTGAACAGCGTCTGATAGATACAACCATCAGTTTCTGTGTTGTAAGCTCCTCTCTTGCTTGATCTTCTTGTTCTCATCAGAGTAAGTAGATTTGGCACCTGACTGCTCACACAAAACAACATACATTAGTCACTGAACCCTATGTCTTCTACATGCACATTCACGTGCACGCACAGCATATAACTCTGACTTTATGCCTGAGAGCACATTCTGACATCTTACTCATGCATTCCTTTTCCTGTTTAATGCCAGCACTGTACTTTCTTAGTGCATGTGTTCTGTGTTTGTGTGATGGTTCCTTTTTCATTTTCATTTTTAAGTATGTGTTGTTCTTACTTGTTGTTTGTGCTTCCATGTTATCGTCTTACAGCGAGCACTGTTGGCATTTTAGTATTTTCGCATTAGCCTGCTTTGCATTCCCTCCATTATTAATGTTGTGTAAACATGACTAAGACTTAACTGAATCTCAATGTGAATTGCAAAGTTATGTCATTTTACATACTGTTTTATTTCTAATCATTGGTAAAAATGTTCAATGAATTCCCAGCTTTATCTTGTAACTAGTTTTTATTTAAACACCTGCTTAATCTGCTGCTTATCTTTTTAAATACATTTGTTTACTACTTACTTTCTGATCTGTCATTATTTGTGCTGTTCTGATATACTGTTAATTCTAGAGCATATGGTTTTCTATCCTGAAGGATATTTTAGGTAAAACATTTTAATGTGGGAACAATCTTTAAAACTAATGTTGCTAATATTATTCAAGCCCCATGAACTGAGTGTACGTGATTCAAATTTCCATTTTCAACCTGTGAGCGTACCTCTATGGATGCATCATACATGACTATACTTTCAATTAGGTGGTTTTTAATGCAAGTCTATTTTGTTCATACTGTGCTGACAGAAGGATTTTCACAATGGCTGCTATGATAAGTGAAGAGTGATGTAAGCATATGATGTGTATCAGAGTGAATTATCCGTTAAGGGTCCATTCGTTCTGGTCAGCATTTAACATAGGTAAGTTCAGTCAGCTTGACTAGGTTTAAATTCTTTGAGGTGTTTTCTTTCATCCAGAAGAGCTGTCCCACTTTAGTGGAGATTTCACCTGTGAAACCAATGATTTTTGCAATGACCATCATTGAGAGTTGTGACTCACCCGATGTCGTCTCAGATGGATTATTGTTTGTAGATTCACTTGAAGTTAAAGCCTTATTTAAGCACCCTTCACAAATCTAAATAGGTATGTTCATGTCAAACTTCTTCACACGTCACTGCTCGCATACTCCTTTATGCACTATATGTTGACGCGACTGTTTGCCAAAGCATCCTTTAGAGGGCAGTGCTGAGTTCACCTCTGAGTTGTATATTGGCGATAGACAATTTACTAATATGGCAAAAATGGATAATATATGTTGTCAAAAAAGAACATAAAAATGAGGCAGTGCAAAGTTGGCGGTAGTCTAAGCAGGTATTAAACACATTACTCCTACTTTGTTCATTTCACTGGTTTTACATGTGAACTATACTGTACAACATTTGCAATATTTATGCATGAAATATGCATGTAGAAGACACCAAAGACAGACAGAAGGCTTTGTTTGTATGCGTGTCTAGAGAATAGATATGACTTCATGTAAAAGGTTAATATGTTGTGTTAATCTCATTAGCTATTGTAGGTGGGGAAGAGAGAATTGTTTTTCTATTTTTGCATCTACTCAACATAGTTATTCCTTTTCACTCTGTGCTAAAACTCCCTGTCTGTTCTGTCTAAGAATCAGACATTACTACCATTAAAAAAGTGTCTTTTAACATTGAGATGCAAGAAAAAATTGAGTCCTACCCTGAGGAGGGGGCTCTGAGTTGAGCCATCTGTCTGTTAAGTGGTTCTTTGGTTTCCCCTGAAGTAGAGCTCTTTGCAGCCCTCGCTGCTCTGAACTGCATGTACAAGGTTGTTTTAGTATAAAATGAAGAGAAATCTCCCACAATCTCCATGAGAACTGAAAAACCTTTTCTGCATAACAAATGCGTGTCTTCATGAAAGTTAATCCAGTCCAAACTGACTCAACTTAAATTGAATATCATGATCTGGATGAACTAGAACCTTTAGACACCTGCCAAGGAGAGAGACCTCATAAAATTGCTGTCACGTTCATACAAAGGCTGAAATCTTGTTATCAAATTAAATGTACAGATTCAAGGTTCTAAGCTGCTATTTAACACTATTACTGCACACAGCATTGATAGTGCATATGTTTGTTGTGCACAGTTTTACAGATTATAGATTTCTCACTCCAGATTCAATACAGGGGGGATTTGATAATACAGAGAGATGTTTTTTTATCAGTTTTGCAGCAATTCAAGCTTAAGAATTTAGACTTGAAATGTTTTCATTGTAAAATTTTACTAAGTGTGCTATAAGAGTTCTGCCTAATGCTAATGAGAAAAGAGGAGAAAAATGAAAATCCAAGCATTATAAAGCTTTTCATACTTTGCAGTTTTCTTGTAATGCTGTTACAAACTATTTTGAAGAAAGTAAATATCAGTGAGCAGTTTTAGCCTTCACAGCAACTACATCAAAAATACTGAAACTGAACTTGTGCTTTGTACCACATAAAAAATAAAAACATGAATTATGAAAATTGTTTACAAGCTTTTTCAGGATCAAAACAGTTCACACGTATGAGTAAAAGGGTGCTCACTGATGCTCACTGAAGCTTTCAGGCAACTGTTGTGATTCCCATTTATACTTAGCCCTGGTTGAACCAGAAGTGCCCTGCCTCACGTCACTGCCTTTCGCATATGTCCCAGGATCAGGATGCACAGGGCCTTGTAGATGAGTCTGGATATCACACAGCTCACAGAGCAGACATCAACACAGCTGTACAGTCATAGAGTGAGACGGTGATATCTGCTTTGCTTGTAGCGATTCTCAGTACAAGGTTTTGCTTTAGGCTTTTCCCCCTTTAAACCATTCAATTATTGTGATCCGTCACTTTGTTCTCTATCTGTTTTCCTAATCTTTTAATAGACTCCCAATCTTTTATCCCATTTATACCAAGATGGATATTAATGGCACCCAAACAGCATTTTCTTTTTTGTTGTCAGCAGAATGAAGAGAAATGTAAAAAAAATAAGCAAAAGCACCAGAACTGCAAGTGAAACATTCATGAGAAACCTTTGCAAGCACACGGTTTAATCCGTATAAATGATTGCATGAAAGAAGTCGAAAAAGTTATGTACAAAGAAAGAGCAGTTGGTGCATTAGCAGCAGAGTGGAGATAGCTGCTCAGTCATGCCTACTCTGAGAACTCATGTACATTGTGTATAGTCTGCAGCACTAATTTTGCACACACACATGCATTCACACGCATACGAACATTACTTTCACATAATGCACACAAGCCCTCAGCCTAAGAACTCTGACTTTGTTTTTATTCGTTGTTTGTTCTCATATCGAGCACTTTTACATAAGCTTCCAACGATGAACGAATAAAAGCCATGCATACCATCTGATACACACACACACACACATATACACTTAGACTGAATTAGAATGCCTATGCACGCAATAGAGAGCATAAATCAGCATGATTTGTTGGAGGTAGAGTGAATACAGGAGCCAAGTTTTTTTTTTTTGTCTTGCTGCCAGCGTAAGTGAAGCAGTTCTAATGGTAAACTAATAGTTTCTGACATGCAGTTCTCTTGTATGTAGCAATAAGGGGAAGATATTTCCAATTTTTAAGCAGAGGTTATTCCAGATGTTTTGAACTTTACAACTAGTTATATGTGGAAATAAATGGCAAAAACTGGAAAATGAATTGAGGAAAGGGCAGGAAACAGAGGGCTGTTGAGGGACTTCTCTGTGGCTGAGAGTTTGAGTGCATGAAATCACTTCCAACTTAAAAACTCATATTCTTGCATTATTCATTCATTTTGCAGAGAATTTTAATTATTTCACTTGGTTTTAAAATTGGAGGGGGTAACATTGATGTTAAGCTGCAGGGCAAGCGCTTGATCTTTACTGCTGTTGTCTCACTGCCTTAAAAACTGTACATTGTGGACCAGGCTGCACCAGGTGACTGACAGTCTCCACAAAATTACAATAAAGATTTTCAGTATCTGAAGACCCGCAGAACAATGGCTGCATACAAATTTTTAATTTGAATGAAAATAAAGTGCAATATGGTACTCTTGTTGGGTCAGATAGTCACTGCTAATGTCTATGAACTGTGGATAGCAACAGTGTTTTCCATTCAAACTGTATGTTTCAAACTATATTCACAATTATAAAGATAAAACCTTCGCATTAGGATTTTCCATTAGCATGCCAGCTTATGCTGGTACTGCGTACATTCCTGAGGTATGTGCATCTCTCATGCATGTTACCCGGGTTGACTTACCCATACATTTAGAATCGGGATAAGCAGTAGGAAAAAGCTGATTAGCAACTTTAATTCAACCATGAGTTTTCCAGTCTTGTGCAGTGTGTTCTTGAATAAATAAGGTGGTGTTTGCAGCATATGACCAATGTCACACCAATGAATCAGCTACTTCACCATGCAAGAGCAAACAATTATTCTTCAAAGATATGAAGAATTTGAACACATCTGCAAAGTCAAACACATCACATTTTTCTCAGACCTTTTTTCTTAATGTGGAAGTTAAAGATTTAAAATGGAAATGTGTACAGATCATTGTATAACTATGACTGAACCTATAGTAATGCTACAATAATTATGGAGATAAATTTGCATCTGACCAAAATGTTTTAAAGCTTGTATGTTTTATAAGAGCATAACCACACTTAGTGGAAGCTTGACAGGAAAGAGCTGACCAGTATTATGTTGAAGGGCTTTCAGGTTGTCCAAATGTAATCTTAATAGTTTTAAACATGCTACAAAACTTAATAAATACAACCCTGACCACAGGGTTAAAGTGACCCAAGTGGCATACTTTTACCAGATGTGACCACTGCATGAAAAGTACTCAGGTTAGAGCATTTAGATCATTCTCTGTAATTCTGAGAAAGATCTTTAATTAATAATTATTTAATTAATTATTATTTTCATTTTTTCATTTATGCATGTTTGTACGGTGTGGTTTCTGTGTCGTGAATAACAAAGGATTACTTCAACTAGACTGAGTTGATATGATATAATTGAAGAGCACCTGATGCAAATTAATATCAGGTGCACTGACATAAATGTGTACATGCTTCTGTGCACAACTATGTAAGTACTGTACACAAGAAACCACATATGTGCATGTAAAGAATCTGACCCCCGCACACACACAAACACACGCACACACACACACACATACATATACTTTGGCGTAGTAATTTACAGTAGAATGTGTCCTTGATAGCAGGCTCTTAGAGCTATTTTCGATGCCCCACTTAAGCAGTGAGGCAGCTCAAGTCCATACATCCTTCTGTAGTACTTATAAACATATATTCATAAGCATTTATAGCACGTACTGAAGGAAGGCCCTGTTCATGTGAGTGATATTATTACAGACCAGTTGACAAGGCAAACAGTTTACCTTTTTACCATTATAAATCCCAAATAAAAATAATTTCGTACTCACCCAAAACTGCACAGTTAACACATAATGATGCGTTTTGAGGATGAATGTTGTCTCAACACCAGTACTGCTGCCTAAATTAGTGAGGAAATCAAGAGTTTAACCAGTTTGATGCGTTTTAATTCTGTCCAACATACAACCAAAGACACACACAGTGATGAGGTTAAACCTTTTAAATTAATGTCACTCTTGTTCATTTCGATGCCTTGTTTGAGCTGTTGCCATCTAACATTTTGGAACCAAGAGTGACAATACTGCAAGATAAACAAAACAAAAAGAAATAGCAAAAAATAACAACAAAAAGCACTTAGAAATCTGCTTGTAAATTTGATACCTTTTTTATATGTAATATGTTGATGTAAAATTATTTTAATAAGGTTCAGCATCACACTGATGAGAGGAAGTAATTCTACTAATCTAGTAATTATAATAACTTAGTGCTTCAGTATTGACACGAAGAATTTGACACATTCTTTTGTGATGCAGGACTCCTGCCGTCCAACAGTCCTGGATCCTCATTGCTGGAGTTCTTCTTTTATGATGCATCAAATAGTTGGTATTGCTGAAAGGTCTGTCACCTCAGAACCCAGATTTTTTTTCAGCAAAGCCACATCTTTGAGAAGGATGTGGTTTGTGATTTAGTATTATTGGGGAAGTAGACAAGGGTTTCAATGACAGAGATTTCTGGATGGGATCATATGTTGCTCTAAAACCTTAAAACCTTGGTGTTAATTTTATACATGCAAAAGCTGCTCAGGCTGTGGATACTAATGCAGCCCCATGCCATCAGCATTACAGGCTTAAACGCTGTTCAATGATATTCAGCTGGATGGTCCCTCTGCTCTGCAGTCTGCACGTCATGGTCTCCTCGGATTCCAAAAACAATATCAATTCATTTGATTACTAGTGTTCTACTTAAATGTGCTTTGGCTCAGAAAAAATGCTGCATGTGTGGATTACACTATTATCGATGTTCACAGACAGTAATTACTGGAAGTATTGCTGAGCCCATGCAGTGTATACGGAGATTCCTCCTTATTCTCTAAATCTTTTGATAATGTTATGAACTGCAGGTGGTGGAATATTAAATTGAGGAAAATGTTTAAAATGTTTTAGAATCTTTAATGTTATTTATATCTGAGAGGGTCTGATTCTTTGAAATACTCTTGTTACTCTCCTGTTGCCAATTAATCAAATTGGTCGTCAAAAACTTGTCTAGTTGTATTACTACTGTGCCAGTTACTTTTACAGTTCTGCTGCTTCTTTAGCAACTTGCTTCAGATGTCTCGCTTATATAAACATTTTAACATCTGACATATTATGTTCTACTGAAAATAAAATGTGTTTTTGAGAATTCAAAACCATAATAGTGTGTCTGTTAAAATGTTAACAAATTCTTACAGTTTATTGGGAATCAGGATTATAAATTAAAATAAATTATAAAAAAAAAAGTTTGTGTATAAAATAGAAATAGAACTTTAAGTATAATTACTTTATTTGCAAAATCAAAACTCTTTTTAAGCACTACATGGTGCTAAGCCTTCTGACCAGGTCTGTGCACTTACTCCTGAGGGTTTTGAACTCAGTCTGAACTTTTGGTGACCTTTACATAAGCGAGTGTGAGAGTAAAGCAGAGGGAGGAGGAACTGCATCCAGACAAAGAGAAAAGAAAAAAAAGAAGACAAACAGAAGCAGGATTTCCTTCTTGTATCATTTCTCTGAGTAATACAGAAAGGCAACTGACTTGGATAACCACTGGGCAGCAGGAGGAGGAGGAGGATGGGACATTTAGAGAAGCAATGTGGAGAAAGGGTTGATAGAAAGGGAGGTTAAAAACGATGAATGTTGCTCCCAGATGAAAACAAAAGCATGATGAAATTCGACAAGACAGCTTACGCAGGTAAATGACAAGGAGGAAACAGAGCGGGTGCACGTGGGTGAATATATGACAGAGGTGGAGGAGACTGAGAAGCAGCAGGAAAAAATGATACGATGAATGCAAGGGAAAATGAAACAGCTGTATAGAAGAAGAAAGAGCAGCTGAGGGGAAACAAGATCTGATACCGCAGGAACGGGAAACAACAACAACAACAGAAAAATATGATACCTGTGTGTATGTGATTGGCAAAACACCTGCACAACCTTGTGTTTGGACGTCTTGTTGCATCTCTCCATCTGTGTCTCTCTAAATGGACGTGTGTATGTGTATGTCGCTGCATGTGTGTGATGGCCTAGAAGAGGAATGTGTGCCTTCTCCTCAGCTGGGTTGATCTCATTGTGTCAAACTCAGGGCTTTGACTAATCACTCTCAAATAAGAGGACTCAGCGAACATTTGGAAACACACTTACATGAATGCACACACACACTCACACATATCCACACAACATGAAACATCTCTGTACTTTTTTTGCTGTCCACCCCCCCCCCCCACCACCACCACCATCTCCTCAACTTTGCCGTCGGTCTCTGTCATCCGTCTATCGATGTGCCTCTGTGTGTCTCCTAAAATTACTTGCCCTACTCTTTGTCAGTGACTCAAATTCTGCATCTTTGCAAGCTTCTCTGAATGGCTCTGTGAACAGTATAACATAGCCAGATAGCAAAGCTAAAAACAAGTGTATGTAACCAAGTCAAAGGTAATGTGCTTCACTGACCCGTACCAAGAATTGATATTTGCTTGTGTGTTTCTGCAGTGAGATCAAAGGGTGCGCTATGCAACAGAATATACAAACTGGCTTCAGCAAAAACACTTCATTAGGGAAAAGAAAAACAGCTTCATAGCAAAATGGATGCCAAATGACAGACATTCAAAGAAATATATTTAGATTTTTTTGAGAACATGTAAATTTTTTTTATTTGTGTTTGTTCTGTATGTTAGTATGGAAAACAATCTACATGCAAAATACCATTTTAAAAATACAGTTAAATACAGTTTTAGATACAGTTGGAAGTACTGTGAATCAACAAGAGGAGTTAACTGGTCTTTTTTTCTGTTGTTTTTTTTGGGAAGAATACAAACTCCTGAGTAAAGTGACTCTGCCCTGAAGCCCATATTTACTGTTGCCTTTCTAATCTATATTGTGGAGCAGGTACGGCGTGATTGTGTGACTGTGCATGTGTGCGTCTTATGAGTGATTGCAGTTCGACCTTTCCTTCTGGCAACCTCTCCTGGATTGCACTCCGATCAAGATGGCAAGTACTCCAAATCTGTGTATGTGTGTTTACGTGTGCATGAGTGTGCATGTATGCATGCGTGTGCATCTTGATGGATGCCAAAGATCATGGCTGTTGGGTTACATTGTGGTGAGCCAACTCGGCTAAGTCATAATTCATTAGCGCACACTTGCGCACACACACATGTTCTCTCATAAATGGATGAATGAGTAAATAAAGGGTAGGATGATATAGAGTGATTGGAAAGTGCTTTGATGAATGTAATTTCAGTCATTTGACATTTTTTACTTTGTTTTATAAACCTAAAATCCTTTAAATGCTGAATTTAGGATGTTTTTACATTTTCATTGAGTCTGAAATTACAGTGTAACAATGAGTTGTCAAATTACATATCTGCTAGATTTACATATGAATGATGTATCATCATCGCAACAGTCATATTAAAGTTTTATGTATCATATGAATATCTATTGTCTAGCCTTTCACTGCATCATCTCACAGCAGGAAAGTCACGAGTCCTACTCCTGATGCCGCTGCAGCTGATCTGGGAGGCTGAGGTGCACTACTCTCTGCAGTCTACTGGGGGCAGTGTGAGCTACACCTTCAAAAGTGCCATCAAAGTAGAGCAACAGAGACAACACCATTGCAACAGCTGCACATTTACCAGACTATTTGTGTGTGAGCATCTGTTGAGAAAATCAAAATATTGAAATGGAAAATTGGCATAATGAGGTAACAGATTTAAAATAAAAAAAATGTTATAATAATGTGCACTTACTTTTATTTCATTCTCTTGCTTCTTCCCATTACTTTTATATTGCAATGAAAGCACACAGCATGGTTTTATAATACAATATTAAAACTGTTTATGCTCTCAGTCCTGATTTAGTGATGTTACAAATCACATCTTTATGGTCATTTTTGAGACAGTGTGCGTGATAAGACAGCCTTTGTTTGGATACCATTGTTCTAAGCCAGACAGAGAACTGTGTACACTTGTGTAAGTGGCCCCATTTTATTAGAGTGAACTATCAGCACTTGTATGTAACTAACTGCCTCTGCTAACTGCCCTAACATGGCTTTATAGTTTCAGTCACTCAGTACATAGATGCAGATGCACTTAAATGCCAATGACGAAATCTAAAAGCAGTGATGCTTAAGTGATCAAATATTTAAAATTCAACAACTAATTGTTTTTGTCTCTACTGTGATATTCTCTCAACACAACTGACATAAACAACAAGACATTCATGGTACATGGTGATCAGTGTAAGATAAAAAAATCTGTCATGAAGTTGCAGATATTTAGAATAAAAAAATTGAATTGATTAAATATATATCCATCCATTTTCTACCGCTTATTCAAAGTCGGGTCACAGGAGCATCAGCCTAGGCAGGGAAGCCCAGACTTCCCTCCCCCCAGCGACATTTTTATATCATATATATGTATATACAGAGATCCTCTTGGTAATCAGAATTATTTATTTATTATTTATTTTGGACTGATATGTGTTCCATATGATTTATGTATTTAGCTGGACTGACTGGAAAAGAAAAGAGGATAGAAATACAGCAGAGAGAAAGAGAGAGAGAAAGAAAAAAAAGAGAAACACAAAGAGAAGAGAGAGACACCACAGAGGAAACACTGCAATCCGATCGAACGCCACTCCATTCGCCACACCTGCACACAAAACAAAATTAATCTCTCCCAGGGCCCCATAGGGGGTTAAAGATCTACAAGTGCTACCTACGCCATGAATGAACAACAAAACATGTTCAACCTGGATAAACCTAAAGAACAGCTCAGTGACTGTGATCATGCTGAACGTGCGGGGTGAAAAGTGCTCAGAGAGCGGTGATCATGCCAAGTCGACCCCCTCCCTCCAAAAGTCAGAGGCAGGCCAGGGCCACACGAGACCAGGGCAACCAGCAGCCATCCCCTAGCAGGGACCCCAGCCACCCTACCCCAGGACAAACCCAGGATCTGCCCAGGGGATGGTCCAAATGGAAGGTCCAAGCCAGAGCCCCCCGCAGTCAGGGGAAATGGGCCCCAGCAGGGCCAGGCCGGGAATCGCGACCCCTCGGTGCCACCCAGGGCAGGCAGAGCGCTGGCCCAGGGCCCCGAGCACCCGAACGCGACCCACCCACCCCACAGGCAGAGGAGCCGACCAGCACCCGCGAGGAGCCAGAGCACCCAGACTCCCACCCCGCAAAGGCCAGCCCACACCCCAGCGCACCAGACGTCCACCCCATGGATCAACCCCACACACACGTCTACACACCCAGTCATCCACTCCATCACTCCTCCCCTGCCCCCACACAATCTCCCTATCCCTTACTCTATATCTGCACTCATTCTCACACCCAACTCCCGTCCCCCTACTCCTCATCCCGCCACACTCCGATCCACACACTCACTCACACCCTCACCCTCAGTCCCCCCCCGCATACTCTTGCCTGTCATCTCCTCTCCCTCTCACCCCTCTCCCCAGTGGGCAAGGGGATGGAAAGGCCAGGATCACCCTTCCCACCACCGCCACCCACCAGGGGGCCTAGCGGCCCCCCTAGGGCCCGAAACACAACCCCACCAGCAAAGCCAGCCGCACCCCATGGCCCAAGATTCGCCCCGGCAGTACCCAGGGAATAGGGGTGTGTTTACCCCCCCCCCACACACACACACACACACACACACACACACACTCTTTTATGATTGTGTAATGTGTTTTGTTTGCAATTAAAATTGAGGAGCAGTAACCACATCATGCTGGAGGTGGGGACACCTAAGCAGCCCCACCCACCAAGTACTACGTGGTCCACCCCCCAAAAGTTGTCTGTATGGTGTCAGTGTTTACTTGTGTTTTGTGGATATAAGTAGAATTAAAAGTGGGAGGTGACCAGACACCGGGTGGAGCAGACAGGGCCACCTTGGTTGCCCCCCCACAACATCCAGCACGTGTGCCCACCCCCCACATCCCTACCCGTGTGTGTAGTGCTGAGTGGGGAGGGAGTAGTGCCCAAGGCTGTAGGTCCCGAGGGAAGTGTCCTTCCCCCAGCAACATTTACCAGCTCATCAGGGGGAATCCGGAGGCGTTCCAAGGCTAGCCACAAGATGTAATCAGTCTAGCATGTCTCCCCACTTTGAGAGGACACTCCACCTTTCTCCGGCTGAGAACCAGGGTCTCAGATTTGAAGGTTCTGATTCTTATCCCAGTTGCTTCACACTTGGCTGCAAATTGCTCAAATGAGAGCTGGAGATCAGGACCAGTTGAACCCACAAGAACTACATCATCTGCAAAAAGCATAGACCCGATTCTGAGGCCACCAACATCCCCTCAACACCTTGGCTGCACCTAGAAGTTGATCAGTTAATCAGTTATAAAAGGCAGACTTGGCAGACTCCAACTCTCTCTGGTAACGAATCTGACTTACTGCCGGCAATGCAGACTAAGCTCTGACACCAGCCGTACAGGGACCAAACAGCTCAAAAAAAGGGGTCCCATACTCTCGGAGCACCCCTCACAGGAGTCCCTGAGGGACACAGTTGAACGCCTTCTCCAAGTCCACAAAACACATGCAAACTGATTGGACAAACTCCAGGACCCTGAAGAGGGTATAGAGCTGCTCCACTGTTCCACGACCGGGACGAAAACCACACTGCTCCTCCTCAATCTGAAGTCCAATTATCCAATGGACGTTCCTCTCCAGGACACCTAAATAAACTTTCACGGGGAGGCTAAGGATTGTGATTCCCCCGTAGTTGGAACACACCTTCCGATCCCCCTTTTTGAAGAAGGGGACAGCCATCTCAGTCTGCCAGTCCAGGGGCACTGTCCCAGATGTCCATGTGATGCTGCAGAGGTGTGTCAGCCAAGACAGCTCCACAGCATCCAGGGCCTTAAGAATATGGAAGCAATAGTGTAAACTAATTCAAATGAAAATGCAGTACTGGAACTCCTTTTTCTTATTGTGAAAACTCCAGCAACTTTTGACTCATAAATAAAATGATAAAATCAATCATTCAAAATGCAATTTCATTCTCTTTTTCATGATTGATCATTGTGCAGCTTAATTAAAATGATAAATTACATTTAAGATTTCATTTTCAAAACATGAAACAGCATATATGTATCAATATTCAATTTGAAATGTCAAATTT
>JBAMHV010000022.1:7163782-7178433 GCA_037177535.1 Pseudomugil gertrudae
TTTATGTGTGGATGTATATATATATATGTGTGTGTGGGTGTGTATGTATTTAACACTTGAAATAAGATTGATTGGTGGTAATAGGGGTGGTAATAGTGGTAATAGTAAGTAATAGTAATAGTGGTAATAGTAAGTAAGAGACAGGTCTTCAGTCAATCAAAGTGCCAACACAGATGGACAAATATAGCCACTCACTCCTTGGCAGAATTTAGAATGATAAATCAGTAACCCGCATGTCTTTCAATGATGGTAGGAAACCCAGAGAAAACCCACAGAAAAAAGAAAGGACAAGTGTTTCACAGAAAGCCCACTGTTCAGACAAGGCAACTTTGTTGTGGTTAGGATGCGGTGTGAACCACCACATCTCTGTGCAGCTTTTATTTATCAAAAAATAAAGCAAAAATAATAATTATGGGAAACTTCAATTTTTTTAACCCAATATATACTGATGCTTAGAGGCTTACTCTTGTGATGTTGCTTTTGTTCATCCCCTTTGAGCAGAATCCACTCTTCTATTAAGCACTGCAGATCAAATGGATCTGTTGGTATGTCAGTTTTGCACTTTTTCTCCTGTCAGGTTTGTAGGTTACTGTGATACAAGACTTGAAAAGAACTTTTCTGAAACCAAAGGATAGCTTCACTGACACTTGGTCAAAAACATCTGCAAAAAAATCTGTCTTGTGTGTAGTGAGGTATCCACCTTAAAAGTCGGTACATCTTGAGATCTATAAGCAGCTATTTAAAGTAGTCAGTTTAAAGTTCTGTGTCTACTTAAATGCCAGGCCTTTTAAAGTGTTTTCTATCAAACTTACTCGTCCATGAGATTCTACCAGGTCCCTCTGTGACTGAATATATACCACCTTGATATGTCTTTGGCTAAGAGTGATGACTGCATAAGTGGCACAGGTCATTTCTATTCATAAATATACAAGATGAGGTGCAAATTATCTATATAAACTCATCTGAAGAAAGACTTTGCACAAGATTACTATCATCAATTTACAAATGTAGAAAAATAGCACTGCATTCATATACAACATAAGAATAAATGGCTGATAATAAAATTAACATGGCATTTTTTAATCAGGGTACATCAAAATAGAATTTTGCATTTCACCAAATGCTTGTAGGACTTTGATAGAATGTTTCTTTAATTAAATAAAGCTAACAATATTATCATAAAATAGCCTTTTAAAATTGAATGGTCTTACCATGCATTATACATCCTTTCCTCATTTACAAGTTCTACAATAATAAGTTCAGCTCACATGCCTTACATGCACACAGCAACAAAGTTTAACATGTTGGCCAATGTGTAGATCGTCCACATGTCCCCATAAGTAACCACATACAGGACAAGAACAGAACTTTTATTTATGTCACTCCTGTCTTCCCGGTTCTTCCTTTCTCTTTTCCTATTTCTGTAGTTATCTAATTTTATATTTTTCTAATTAATTCTCTTGATTCATTAGTGAAGGGGAAGAGGGAAAAATGAGTGGGGGAATGAAGGATGAGAGAGGATTAGAGCATCTTGCCATCTGCATTTCTCTCCTGCAGGGCAAAAGGATGAGTCTGTCTCTCCAAACTGCAATGAAACTACTCACTGCGCTGAAATAATAAAGAGCAGGAACTATAACGAGACTAATCAAAGCAGGAAAATAACTAGAGTGAACTCTGCTTAAGGCAGACTGACCCTTCTCTGCATCTCCTTTATCCTACCTCCTTGAGCTTTGTTTCCCTCTTCTTTTTTTTATTTCCCCCCACTTCCACAACATTCTGCATTGGTGTCATGTTCCATTTTGAGATTGACTTTGACAGCAACAGAAACACAAATGCTCAGACAAAGGCTGAAATGGTAAAAGAAGCGCAGGGAGCTGTGGTGGGATGGACGGAGACCAAAAGCAGACAGTGAGAGAGATGTATAAAAAGAAGGGCATTAAAGATTCAAGCAGTGAGATGGAAACAGACAAAAACTACAGTGACAGAACAGGAGGAAAGAGGGAGCTCCATATAGATTTTTTAGACTTTTTCATTTTCAGAATGTTTAAAGGCATTTCACATGTATTGGGGCAGGTTGCTACTGTTGTATATGCAAGCATGTCATCTAACTTTAAGGCCTGCATGCTGTTGTTTGTGAAAAACTGTTAACATGCTGAATGAGCACAGAATAATTTTTCTGGATACTCAGTAAGGTGAGGGAAACACCAAATGTCAATAAAGAGACCCCAAGGAGAGCATTCGTGTTGACCTACTGCGTGTAGTCAAACATTATAGTGTTGAATAATTATCATATTGCAGATAAGATCACAAAAAAGATACAATTACAGCAGAAAACCTTTTTAATATGAACTTCAAGAAAATTATCAAGTATTATCATGGTTTCTTTTGCTTAACAGAAGTGTGAATTTAAGATGTAAACTTAAAATGAATTGCAAGTAGTTGATTATTATTATTATTATTCAGTCTTGCAGAGAACGTGGAGCCTATCTCAATTCAATTCAATTCAATTGAATCAATTCAAATAACTTTATTTATCCGTCAGGAACTTCATTTGCATACAGAGCGCCAGGACAAGACACATACATAAAAACACATTCATTGAATGCATGATAAATAAATAAATAAATCAATAAAAGCATATAATAAATCTAAAATCTCTATCTAAAAAAATAGCAGGCAAGAAGCAGGGTACACTGTGGATAAGTCACCATTTCATTACAGCACACGTTTGTGTTGTTATAATGACCCATGACAGCATGGCACGAGAAACAGATCCAATTCAGCAAGATCCAAATGTACCTGGCAAGCCCCATTCAGAGAATATGTATTTCTCAAGAGAACATGTAATGCATCATGCAGTGCAGTTTTGAGTTGAACATAAAACCACCTGTTTGAAAAAAGAAAATTCTTCCTCTCCTCGTTGCATGTACGGTTCAGTGAAGTGAAATTCTGCCAGGCGCCCCATGGATCTTGAGGAAAGGACCCCTTAAGGGTATCCAGAGTCTGTGTGTCATATTGTGTCACAGTTGCTCAGTCAGTGTTGTCATACCACTCCAGCATCTGAGCCCACACCACCTGATGTTAGCTGGTACAAAATGCAACAAAGAGATGAGTGACATTTCATCTGTGTTTGTCAAACAGTTGTGAAGCTGTAATTGCACATATGGAGAAACAGAAATTACTGGGCTACTTCCTAAACAGAAAGCTTTTCCATCATTCTCTGTACTACCATCACACACATTTAGAAACATAAGAACTGTAGCAAAATGCAACTGCTGAGATCATAAAGTAATGCTGACATGTGCAAGCACATATACTTACAGGTACTGACATCCAGTAAATGTGCATGTCCTGTATGAACTGCAACATGGTCCATAGTGTAGGCAAGAATATGGAACATGACTCTACAAAATTAGTGTTTTAGTGCTATTCTCCAAGACATTTGTCTGTCAAATGGTTTTTAAATCAATTAGGTTAGAAATTTGAAAAGGCCTAGTTCAAATTGAATCACTTACACACCTCAGTAAGACACACCTCAAATGAGTTTTCTTCTCGTTACGCTCCAGAGCTATTTGAGTATTCGAGTTGCAGTACTGAGGCTTTATGGGTGCATCTCTGTCTCTGTGCTGATCCTTATAAGTAGTCTTCATACAAATTTATTACATACTGAGTCATGTGACCTAACAAAAAGTAATTTATCAATAAAATGGTGATTTAGCATCCATCCGTTTTCTGTATCACTTATTCCAATAAACGGTTGTGGTTAACTGGAGCCTATCCCAGCATTCATGTTGCAACAGGTAGGATACACTCCTGACAGGTCGCCAGTCTATCACAGGGCAACACAAGGAGACAAACAACCAGTCACACACATACATTCACACCTAATGACAATTTAAAATGACCAACTAACCTAACATGCATGTCTTTGGGTGATGGGAGGAAGCTGGAGTACCTGGAGAGAACCCATGCTAACACAGAGAGAACATGTTAACTCCAGAAAGAAAGGCCGCTGTCCAAGCTGAGGCTCAAACTAGCAACCTCTTTGCTGTAATTTAGCATTAGCAAATGCAATTTATATCTTTTATATTAATATTGCAATTTTAACATGGAATTTTGATTTAGTCAAACTCTTACAGAAAAATTTGAGTTGTGATATAATGACTCCATTGGATGTTGAAATGGAAATATTGCCTTAAACCTAAAGCCCTAAAAATCACACAGTGATGCCTGGTGAAATTTAAAAAGCCAGACGATATAAAACATGCAACTTTTCTAGAGAGCCATGACTTCTCAAAGCCTGTGAGGGCTCAGACTGTTCAAAAAGTGAAAACGGCATCAGCAGAAAAGGCCTCAAAAAAGGAATGGAGATGGCACAGCTGCTGCTCCACAGATAACTTCCAAGTGGCTCGACTTTGATCTGTAATTACTGTGCTGACTTATTCCAGTTAGCTATATTAGAAGCTACAATAAAATGTATCCAAAATGACTGTAACATACCAGTCTTCACTGAGATATTTTAATAAATTAAATTAAAAAAAGAAGTTTTATTGATAATGTGAATTAGTACAAATTTATGTCATATTGTTAGAAAAGTAGCTAGTGTATCAAAAGGTCAAAGACCATATCTGACTATATCTCATGCTTTTGGTCCAAGGGTTTCCATATACTATAGAGAAATTAACTGAAAAATGTGGGCCGTAAATGCCAGATGAGGCCATCTGACCTCTGATTAACCTGCAGCATCCTACATATTCCTGTTCAGGCTGGTCTCATGGTAGATGTTAAAATGGGCACAAAAAGAAATTCATGCAAATGGACATGAATTGTGAGTGTTTTTCATGACACGTGACACAAATGTCAAATTAATGTATTCCAGTGGGAGGTTTCTTTCATATCAACATAATGTTTATGTCACACAGATGTGATGTGTGCTGACAGCATGGTGACCTTAACAAAATAAAATGTATACCATGCAGTGAATGTAAGAGGAAGTTAAGCCACTGTAAATGTATGTATTTGTCACCTGACAAAATATCCTCTCTTCTGATTGAGGCTGTGTTGATGTATGTATTTTATTCTACACTTACATCCATCAAAAGCAAACAGCTGGGCATAGGTGCCCTGTTACATGCAGACAAATCTTTGAATTGTTATTATCATCATCAAGTGTTACATTTTCCCAGCTTTCTATTGGTTGGATACCTTTTCATTATGATAATATAATGCATTTTGCAACATGCACCATATTACAATTTTGCCATAACACTCATATCTTGCTGCGAGATCTCTTACCCAGAACTGGGAATGGCTTACTATGGCTTGCTCCCAGCTCTTCTCACACATCCACCCCGCCCGCACTGAGCAGCCAGAGAGGGCCTCCCATTTCCCTGTCCAACCTGTGAGGTTGTCTCAGACAGAGCATGCCTTCCCCTGCTGCTGGCCCTTTTAAGCTACTTTGCAGATAAGTTTAGTTAGGTGATTTTTGTCTAGTTTTGGTTATTCCTTTAGACTAGCTTGTGAGTTAGGCCTGTGAGTTGTTGTTTTTATTGTTTTGGCCCAACCTAATGTCCCTTCCTTCCCCACACTTTCCACAGCATTCCTTGTTTGCATGTTTTTGTTTTTTTTTTCCCCACCATCATTATTTTGTAATTAATGCTGTTTACAACTCGGATACTGTCTCGTCTCCATATTTCTGGTTGTCAGGTTGGAATGTAGCATACCTCCACCCTGCCTTCTAAATTTTCTTCCAAGAAAGCAGCATGCTTTTGAATGAGAAAACATTCAACATTGGCTGGCTCTTTCATTTGTTGGATTGTAACATGACAAGTAAATATCACTTCAAATCAGAAGATGTTGATGAAAAACACTGATATAACATAATCTAAACTGAGATGCATATCGGGTCGTGTTAAAATTTACAAAAGAATGTATAGCAATTTAAGAAGGTTTCCTCAAATACACAAAGGTTTGAAATCTCCAATTCAGGGTCGCGGGTAGCAGAAGACTGTCCCAGCAGCTTTCCGGGCGAGAGGCGGGTACACCCAGGACAGGTTGCCAGTCCATCAGAGGGCCAACACAAAGACAACCATTCACACTCATTCCTATGGAGAATTTAGAATAACCAATTAACCTTACATGTCTTTGGATGGTGGGAGGAAGTCAGGGCCTCCTGAGAGAACCCACGCTGACATGGAGAACATGCAAATTCCACTGTTCAGACCTCCCCCAACCAAAGCTCGAACCAGCAACCTTCTTGCTGTGACGCATAGTGCTAACCAACTGTATATCGTGCAGCCTATTAAAAGAACATTAGTGGTTCAAACACATTATCACTGTAAATTGTACCATGACCAGGGAATCAGAGCAGTACTACATTAAAACTGGTGAATTAAACAGCTATTTTGGTCTTAATAGCATTTCTCATTAAAACTGGACAAGTTTATTAAGCTTTTATAAATCGTTCATTTTCAGTAAATGTGTATTTCAGAAATCTATTTGCTTTTAATTTAACCTAAAGTCAAAGGAAGCTATAGAACCTTGAGTTTTTAAGGTGTATTTCTTTTAGAAAAAACAATAACAATACAATGATTTTGGTTGAAGCTGCATCATAGCTGATATAATTAACAAAAGAGCATTAGCAAACATATTTGATCAGTTTTGCTCACTGTCACGATATAACATGGCTCTGAGACACACTCGTCCTCTCACACACACAGACACATACGCAGAAGAAAAAAATCCTCTTACATTTTGTGACTCAAAACCAATAAAAATGCATCTCTTCATTGCTAGTTTAAATTTCAGTAGTTGGATGTGAATATTTGTGTATGTGATGAGTAGTGACAGCACTGACAATGGAATGTGAAATAATAGCTTTTTGTATAAGTAGGGACTGTATCTTCTACAAGCTCCAAACTTTTCAAACACTCACTGTTTAAGATGCAGAAAGCCTTTGTCTTTATGAAGGTCAGAACTCCAGCTCCCTCCCTCCTCTGCAGAACAGTTAAGTTCTTGATGCATCAAGAATAGTTTGTCATAACACGAACCATGGTTAGTGATGTGAAAGTAGGAATTTGGCATTAAGGCTGGATGGAGGTAAGGAAAAGGTTAATTGTGTGAGAAAAAGTAAATAAGCACACAAGCACATTTAGGAGAAAGAAAGTTCAGATTTTGACAGGTTTAAGAACCATGTAACACTGTTTCTGCATATTTGCAACATGTATGAAGCTTAATGCTTATGCATATTCTTCATCACATCCCCTGTGGTATCTCAAATTATAGATGCAGGTGCACATGCATCACTGATGATGCCATCCCATCAGTGACTGTTAGAGGAGATTCTGACCTGGAAAGCATAATCAGAGTAGGCACAAACCCCCAAGTGAGAACCCTGATTGATGTGTGAAGTGAAGATGTGTGTTCTGTCTCTGTCTCCACTGCTGTTTTCATACATAAAAAAAAGAAAAAAAGCCTGGGAAATTATGTCTGGACATTTTACTCAGTTACCTGTTAACATGCTCTACACAGTGGGAGACTCTCCACATGAGATGACTTCTCATAACTGGAAAAAGCTCTAAAATGGTGTGTGAGCAGAGCAGGTAGACAACACGATTTCTAAAGTATACTGTCACGGTTTGGAAACTTAGTGTTTTTTGGTTTCCTGTTCTACTTTGTTTTCAGTCCATTGATTTCACCTGTGTTTCATGTTGATTGTGTTCACCTGGTCCTTGTTTAGTTCATGTAGTATTTAAGTCCTGGGGTTTTCAGTTTTCTTTGTGGGTTCATTGTGTTGTATTGCATGCGTTGTTTTCCCTGTTCGGTGAGTAGTCCTAGTCTTATTCTGAGTTTATGTTTAATAAATACCTTTCTTTTGCAATCCTGCTGCCTCGAGCCTACCTGCCTGCATTTGGGTCCTCACCCCTACTCCTGAGCCCCCATACCGTGACATATACTCTGTAAATTTAAATGTTGGCAGAAAAGGCTTCATAATCTATAATGATGACAGATTTTGTGTGAGTATTATGTGTATAAAGAGGACCATTTCCACTCTTCACAGAGTTAAAATGTTAAAATCTCCACAGTAATAATTCTCCTTTTCCAGAATTATTAATGAAAAAAAAATCTGTAGGTATTTTTATTTTTTCAAGACCAACTCTGAAGCCTTTAATGGAAAAAGGCAAATGAACCTCTTGTTCTTCTTAAAGATTTTTTTTAAAGAGGCTTCTTTAGCTCAAAACACTGGGAAGAGACAAGCATTTAAACAATGGGAGTCAATAAAGATCTGAGACTTAAAATAGGTTGCATTAGCATTGTCTTTGGTGTCATCCATCCTTTGAGTCTTAAGTTTGTGGGGTTGTGGGATCTCACTAAGTCACAAGATTTGGATGATGGACCTTCGTCTATATCAGGTATGCCCAAAGTGGGGCCCGCGGGCCAAAATTGGCCCACCAGCTCTTGCTCTTGGCCCACTAGTAAATATTTATATTTAGAAACCTACAGATCTTGATGAAAAGACATTTTAGAGCTTAATGAAGGATGATAATAATATCTCTTACTTATGATTATTAAGGGTTGTATGGGTATAAACAGCTCACTCATTGTCTTTCTATTCATATCAACTTTAATAGGTAAAAGTTTATTCCTTTGTGTATTTCACATTTGTGTAGCATATTTTATAATAAAGTCAATATTTTCCTCACTTTTATATAGTTTTATTAACTTGGAAAGATCCCCCATGAGTCTTTGCACACACAGCATCAAGCTCTTGGACTCAACACAGCAGCCAGCGTAACACACATGGAGAACCACAAGCACTTTAAAGCTGCCATGTTTGGCCCCTGGCTCAGTGGCTCATTTTCAGTTTGGCCCTCGGAGGCAAAAAGTTTGGGCACCCCTGGTCTATATCTTTAGGACAGGCTGATTTGCATAGGCAAACTGAATGGAAACCTTTGGTTTCTGAGACAGCCGTGCAGAGTTCTTCCTTCTATCACCGAAGAGTCTCAATCCAAGAAATATAGTTTTTATTTCAAAGTTATTTTGTTATTTATCTATTCATTCTTTTAAACAATCTCATATTGCTTTATAGTGATGTATTATACATCTTTGCTACATGCAATAATAACAGTCCTTTAATTTCTGTTTAAACCTCATTATGAAAACATAAAAAAACTGCATTTTCCCACAAAACAAGAAAAACAGAGGAGCAAGCATGTTTCTAAATGAAGGGCATTTTAAAAATGGGGGATTAATAAACTGGATAGTAATGGGTTTAAGACAAAATCCTGCAATTTTATTTAAATGTGACACAAGCTTGTATTTTGTCAAGTTTGGAAGACATCATGCATCATCAGAACACAGTTGAACTTTGGCAGATTTTCTAAATGAGGTGCGTCCTAGCCAGACCCATCTGCAGAAAAAAAATTGGAGTGGGGATGGTGGGATTATTCCATCCTTTTTAATGGGTCATATTTTTTCAATCTTCATTTTATCTGCTGCAGGCTGAACAATGTTTTGTAATAGGGTGAACAGATTTAAGTTTGTGAAAAACAGGACACCATCTTAGCCGGCTATAATATTCATGGCTACTAAATATACACAAGTATGCTGTGTATACAAGTATTTTTATTATCTTATTTAAAATCCCAACATCCTTCCATTCTGTTCTATTTTATTTTATTTCATAAATATTAAGATTTTCTTCTCCTATTGTTAAAGGATGCAGGTACGAAAAACACATTTCACTGTAAAATTATGCTGTGTATAATTGGCCATGTGAAAAATAAACCCTCTTTGACTTTTGACTTTGACTTAATTAATAGATTTTAAAAATACATAGCTATATATAAAGTATAGTTCTAAATACTTGAAAAAATGCTGTAGCAATCAGTCCATGTCCAGAGTAGAAAAATCTATTTTGAACAAGTCTGTTTCTGTTAAATACTTGTTGCTTTATTGACCAATAATTTAATAAACACCACACAAAAAACAAAATTCTCTTGAACAGCAACAATGGTGCACAGGGAGCAGCACTATACAGCTTCACTGCTTTTACGACACTGATGTCAAACTCAACAGTGGAGGAAACATTCATGCTAGTGGAAATAGATACAGCATATAGGGAGCAGAACAAAGCATTGTCACCATTCTGTCTGTGAGTAAAATAAGTTTATTCTACTGGGAGTATGTATAGCAGCTTGGTGCTGCTCTGCGTGCTCTCTAGATGCCATAGCTGCTACCTAACCCGTTTGATTAACTCCAGTGTGAATGTTGACTTTAGTGCTTTACATTCCCAGTAGAACTGGAGCTGTATGGTTCTGCTCACTCTTGGCTGCACTCTTACTTCTACTTGCATATTTGTGGAAATACTTGTGTATATTCCTTTTTGTTACCTGTAAGGAAAAGATGTCATTTATGCTCCAGCTACTGGGGACCATAACATGGCTGGACTGGCCATTGGGCATACCGGGCATTTGCCCAGTTGATCGACTGTGATGTTGGGCAGTATGGTGGCTGTTTTTTTTTTTATAAACTAATAGTACTAATCATAAAAGGTATGAGCTATGATGTCTAGTGGTTCACAAGATTATAGTCATGATTGACCCTAGGCTGGATCAATTACAGCCAAGGGCCACCCTCCTTCCTGGGCCACAAATGTCACGCAGTTCCTTGCTCCTCTTCTAGCTATAATTAGCTAACATGTTGCCTTTGTTCATTTGCCGGATCGTAGAATTGAATGATGGTTTTAAGAAAAGATGGATATGCCAACAAAAATCAAACAAACAAAAAAGGAAAAAAAAAGATAGAAAAGATCCCAAAACTAAAATGAGCAGAAAATTCCCTTTAGTCCAGGGTGGGCCCTTCTGACTCCATAGGTGGGAAAGCCCCCCGCCCCCGCAAAAAAAAAAAACCATGCCACCAGAGGTGCCCCTAGTAAATGCTAACTTGCTCCCTGTCAGTTCTCTGGGTTTGGAAAGGTGGTGTTGTACAATTGCTAGCATCAACAGATGCAGGTTCTGTAAATGCCTGACTAAACAACCTGGCCCTCACCCAATGATTGCTGGGATAGAACTGCAGCTATCCACGACCCTTCATTGGAATAAACAGTACAGATAATGGAAGGAGAGATGGATGCCTGACTGACTAAATTTGTGTAATTACCCTTTAGGTTAAGAGTGGATTTAGTGTGTGTGGTAGGTATAGGGACAAATCCAGCTCCAAACAAGTCTAACTCTAGAGTTATTTAAAAAACTGCAGCTTGTGCTGGGTCATCACCACCACACCACCACATCACTGCTGGTATGGCCAATGAAGGATGCATGCAAAAGTGCTTCCCATGTAAAAAGGGTCTATTGAATGAAAATACTCACAGAACTATGTCCACACACACTGCAACTTTACTACATTTAACAAATAACTTTTCCATCTAATTAAACTAATGAGGTGATGCTGCCGGCACGCTGAGCAAACGTTTAGTTGCAGAAGCAAATACTTCAAGTAAGCAGGTGCAGAAAACAAACAATAACACAAAACTAGCTACGTAGCTAACCCATTGTCTGCATACAGGCAACAATAGCTTGCAGCAATGTTGAATGTTTAATGTGTGTTTATCTGTCGTCTAGATGGAAAAAAATTAGTCATTTCACATGATTATCAAGAGCCAACAACTGGCAGCAATCAGATAAATGTAATAACACAATCTAACAACTCTACACACACTTCTGAAATGCAAAAAAAAAATTGTTTCCACATTTTCCACTCCACAATCCAAGTGACATAAAAGGTTACTTATATGACATAACCTTCAGTCATTTTCAAAGCATGCTGTCTTTGTTGAACATGACAGCCTTTATGGTCTTCGTGTTAGCGGGTAATGTGAGATATAAGCAAATGCTGTTCATCATTTATATTCTAACTTTCTCACTCTTGCTTGCTATGATGTTTTTTAGTTCACATTGTGACTGGTGTTACTTTAATATTTGCGAGTGAAGATGTTGAAAAGCAACTTTTTTTGCACAGATGCAAAACAATGTAACAAACATGTGACCCTGTGTGCAACGACTTTGACAAATTGAGAAGAAATCTACGACAAAACACATCAGATTATGCTGTGATCATTTGAATTACCAGGAAAACCTTAGAAATTAGGTATTGATAAGATTAGTGTTGGGCATGTAAATTGGCTCAATGACATAAATCTACAAGCTTTTCAAACAGTTCTGGCATATAAAAGATGTCCCATATCAACTAAAATCTGTTTTGGAGGCTGACCTGATTCTGCCAGTGCAACGGAAGACAAACTCTCAAATTTGTCTTTTTTTTTACAGGTTATTTTGTCTAATACGCTCCTATTCATGCTTTTCAGTTATGCTTGATGATCCCTTTGGAATAGTACCATTAAAGAGCTGCTGTGTATCAAAGAACTTAAACACCAAAAAACACCATCTTCAAAAGGTCTTAATCACAGAAGGAGACATACACAAATCTCAGAATTTCCACCCTGAAAATGGGGTAAAACTTATTTTGTAATGATTCTCTGTTCTCAATTATCTTTAAACTTTTTTAACTAAACAAGGATAACGTAGACTCCTTTGATAAAAAAGATAATATAATGTTAATGCAGATAATGGGGATACATTATCTGCACTTCTCTGAAGGAAGCATCATTTGCTGCTGTGATGTTGACAACCTTGAACATCTTTAATTTGAAAGTTTCGTTTATCCAGTGCCATTGTGTTTTGGCTTTGAGTAATCATTAAAGTTCATGCAGCCAAGGATGAGGAACTACATTGTCTGTCTTCTGGTTTTTCATCCTCACATTCATCCACTAATGCACACTTTAACCACTGACCCTGGTTTTTTAACTTATTCTAAATTCAGCTCCGCTTCAGCCTTTTCCGTGGCTGTCTCGATTATTCTTCTTCAATTTTCTGCCTCCGTCTCTCTTTTCTTCTTCCTATACTCCCTGCTCAACCCACCCCCCTCGTTTTTCCCCTAGTCATTTAAAAAGAATAAGTAGGTTTGTCCAAATGTTGGATACTGTTAACTTAATACACTGGCCACATTTAAAGGGCAGTAAAAGAACTAAAATTGAGGAAACTAAAAGCGATCTGCACAAATGGCACAAAACCATAACTACTGAGAGCAGAAAGTAAAGTAAAAGTTAAAATTGTGTCTTTCATTTAGCTCATAATTGCTATTTTGATTTAGATTTGAAGCAGTCTTTTGGTTTCCTTTTGGCTCAGATTCATCTACCCTGAGATGATGTTTGTTCTTTAGTGGCGCTATACAAATAAAGCTGAATTGAATTGACTTGCTAAAAATGGACCAATATGGACTCAGACCTTATCCCTAATGGGAAAATGCATTCTCTAGTGAAAGAAAAAAAATTTGCTTTTACCCACAGAGACTGCAATTTTTGGTTTTATTATTTTCTGTTTACAGTAATATTTCTATCCAGACATAAATTCAAAGCGTTCATTGTCAAATGCACAGCAAAGAAACAGGTTTTCCTGTGCAATGAAATTCTTACTTTGCCGTCCACACTGAATGCCATGAATATTCAAAAGTGTGAATTTTGAAAATATCCAAATCAATATAATAATCAACATGCAAAATATTTTATAAAAATATAAACTGAAAGTAAAGTAATCTATGTACAAAATGTGCAGTGTGCTACATAAACTGCAACAATCAGCTTTGAAGGAACTGATGTGCAAACTGTCATGAGGTGGACAATGTGCAGTTTCTAAATAATAATGATAATAAGGTACATTGCTAACGTAAACAGTCAATATGTGTAGTTGTACAGTCCAGTGTTATAGACTCTGTTCATTGTTAACTGTTAAGGAGTCTGATGGCTGAAGAAAAGAGAGTTTCTGATTCTGCTAGTCCTGCATTTCACACGTCTGTACCTCTGGCTTGAGAGGAGGGGGGGGAACAGTCCATGCTGGGGATGAGTGTGGTCTTTCATGATGGAGGCAGCTATCCTGTGTTCATGGTGATCTCTGGTCTCCACCTCTCTCTGCAGGCGTTTGCACTCTGAGCTGCCGTACCACACGGTGATGCAGCCGATCAGGATGGACTCTTTGATGCAGCAATAAGTTGCTGAGGATCTTTGGTGAAATGCCAAATCTTCTCATCCTCCTCAGGAAGTACAGCCACTGCTGAGCCCTCTTTCACCAGCTGTGTGGTGTGGAGTGTCCAGGTAAGGTACTTGCTTATGTGGACCCCCAGATATTGGTAACTGATCACCCTCTCCACTTCCAGCTTGTGGATAAACGGTGGTTGATGACGTTTCCCTCTTTCCACATGTCATAACAGACATTCATGTGTTTTTGTAAGCTAACTAATACAAGTACTTGGAGTTTAGTGTGCTGGAATGTTTTTCTGTTTTTAAAACTACTGCAGAAAAAAATAAAGTAAGACCTTAATGACAGAGTTTTAGGGGTAATAAAACAAATATAAAAACGAGTATGAGTATTTACAAAAAACATCAAATTTCTTAGTAACATTAATCTCCCACAATTAAGTGAAGAAAATAAGACAGCGTTGGATGCACCTCTTTCAGTCATCGAGCTCCATGAAGCTCTGCAGCATATGCCCAGTAACAAAGCACCAGGTCCAGATGGGTTTCCAGCTGAATTCTATAA
>JBAMHV010000022.1:7209406-7223892 GCA_037177535.1 Pseudomugil gertrudae
GGTCATACAGAGTTCATAGAGGTCAAAGGTCAAAGCCATTAATCTTTTTGTCATAAAGTGGTATATATTCTTTTTTTCACATAGCTTCGCAGGGTCACGATGGCAAAACAGGCTAAGTCGCTGTGTATTCTCTGTGTTAACCAGAGATCATGTCTTGTGTACACACAGATCAGCCGCATACTGCATCCTGAACAGTCACACACACACACACACAAACACATTATCCTTCTAGGTATTTTCTGCCTGTGAGATAAAAAGCTTTTTTCATGCATAAGTATTTAAAAAAAGTCTGTTGATGGATAAAACCTATTGTGGTGCCTTATCTTACATGAGGCAGCACTATACCTGTGAATGCAAACCTGCTTTGGCAGAAAGTTTAGTATTTGGAGACAAATTACAGGTTTTAAATGGAATCTTGAAATTCAGGCATGATTCATCTGACAAAGAAGACAAATGGCTCTTCTCACAGAACTCAGAGTTAACACTTAGTTTAAACTCTTTCCCTTCTGTCTGTTCATCTTGTCCTCATCCCTTCTTTTTCCTGTATTGTTTTTTTTCTTTTTCTTTTACTAATGTTGGGTTTGTGTTTATGGTCCATTCCAGCCAATTTTAGGTATTCTTACCTTTTACCATCTCACTGCTCCTTTAACTTTGTTTTATTCCTCTAAATTTTTTCATCCCTTCACACACGCGGTCACTCCTCATACTCCGCTCTTCTCTAATTCACTTTCCCCCTCTAGGATTTCACAATTATTTGATCACTGCTGACCTTCTGTGTAAAAGACTTTAGTTCTGATTGATTCACACACTCTGATCATTCACTCCTGGGATGTTATATAATCATATAGAAAGGTCAGTTGTCTGTCTTCTCAATGATTTTGCTTCCCCAGTTGTTAGTTGTTAAATAAATAATACACAGCTTTTATCTCATCTACCCTCCACTTTTCCCCTCAAAAAGTATAATCTTAAATATGAGCAAATGATATTTTAAAATATGTGGTTTGAGGAATAATTGTTTAATTGGTGGTTGCACCAACACCATGGTATTCCCCAGAAAGTTATCACAGTGCAACTTCTGGGAAAACCCAATCAGAGAAGTGTCCAGGAGGCCTGTGTAATATAAGCTTCTTTATTATAAAGGAGTGGTAAGATTTCATAAGGAGGCTTCCTGGACACTTCTCTGGTAAGGTAAGAACATTGCACTGGGAGGGCTTTCAGAGGAATGATCTATTCAAATAAGCTGATAGCATACCGATGATGCCCATGCAATCAGGTGATAAATTCAGATCGGTGGTGCAGACTTTGTGACAGTTCTATGTAATTCTGTCGGTTTACTCACCTCATCCAAATATAACGAAAAACAGTAGCCTAATCCATCATCATGTAACGCTAAGGGATTCTAGTCATTTATCAGACTGTTGAAGCATTGGGAGTAAGAACATGTATCATTACAAAATGCTGCACCCTTGTGGACATTGTCTCCTAGACACCCAGTTTTTAGTTATGTCATCCCAGGTTCTGAGATCTATGCGTCTCTTTTTTTTAGTTTTTGTTTCATGTTATCATTGTACCGTTTGTTCTGGCCTCTGGGGACACCTATTCCTTCAAAGAGCTGGGAGTGAATAAATTGCTTTGAGATGCAGGAATCAAACATGATGATGAAAACTTATGGTAGGGGATGCCCACCTCCTTTAGCACAGTGGTGCTGGCTTGCCAATCCTCTCAATCCTGATTTGCTTGCTTTTGCATGCTTTTGTTAAGGCAAGTACGTTTATATGCTTACTGTATGTGGTCTATTTCTCTGATCCAGCCAGAAGAGTGGGAAGACCAGTATGTTGGTCCTTGTCTGATATGTCTGGATGTTGTGATTCATTAAAACTCTTTTATTTTACCATGAAAATTGAGTTAGTAGTAAATAGTAAAACGACATAGCACTTTTCCTGTCATGCTGACCATGCTTTTACATTACATGTCACAGTCATCCATTCACATACACACAGATAGGCACATGGGGAGGGGTTGTAAGATTCAGTATCTTGCCCAGGACACTTAGGCAGGTAGTCAGAGGAAGCCTGAAGTCCCCCGCCCTTCACACACCCCCTGGTTGGAAAACAACTGCTCTGCCACTTGAGCTCTAGCCCACCCTACAGGTGGCTGTAGCTCAAGAGCTGTTACGCCAGCTGATTATTGCCGACACCTTACTCCAATCCTTGGTGAAAACCTCCACTCCTGGTGCCTGCATTGGATTTAACTGGAGTTAACTCTGGTCTTCTCGTTCAGGCTTTCCATAATAAACGTACCGCCTTTCATTTTATCATCTTGCTAACACTTTTTCATTTATTCTGCCTGTCATCAAACCACTTTAAGTGGGTCATAACAGGAGCATCCACTAGTTCCACAGTGAATAAATCTGAAAGCATCAATATTTTGCTTTTGTTGGTAAACAAGGGATATTCAGTGTTGGCCTTTATGCTGATATTCACCTCAATATTTGTCCAACTCTCATTTTTCAATTCCATTATCAACCAGATTACCAATTTATCTTTCACTTTACAGCTAATTTAATGTCTGTAGACACTTTCAAATAATTCCTAAACATGTGGCTGAGTGCATTTAGTCAATATCTCTTCTCTGCTGGAATTTCCACCACCTCATCAAGCTGATCTTCTCCACTTGAGCTCCCTGATTGCTCATCATCTTCACTTGCTTCCTGCAAGATTGTTATGAAATTAAAATAGTTTACTTATGAAGTGAGAAATGTTGTCTGGTACGTATTCTGCTAACATATTGATTATTGGTTTCAGTTGTTTAATTATTTTCTGTATAAATATACCTTAAACAAAATAAAATAATAAAAATACATAAATAAACTTGCCCTGCCCTGCCTTTCATTAGAGAGAAGTGCCAGACAAATGTCTGTTAATGTGAGTTTAAACATTTGATTTAAAAAAGAGGTGTTTCACATATGTTTTATGTGCAGCTCAAAGGTCAGGTGAAGGTCAAATGTTGGGTTTATCAACTGATAGAGGGAGAGTGATGTCTTGGCTAGTGAAGGTGATACTAGTAAAGGTTGACATCATAACCTGGTGAGGGGTGCCAGTTAAGATGGCCTCATTTTTAAGCAAGTTACAGAAGTTTTATTTCATCCACACCTTTCTGGGTAAAGTATGATGATGCCAATGCCCTCTGTTACTGCAGAGAAAACACAGTCCAATTTGATGTGGTCATCTGAGGGTCATCTGCATAGCAACAAAAGTATACTCTAACCTGGGCTAATGACGCAACCGAGAAAATGAAAAAGACTGGTCCAAGGAGTGACGCTTGAGGGTCACCCCAAGAGATGGAGAATTCTTAGCTCCAGCCATGCAGATTGATGCTACTCTTCCAGGAAAAAATTACTTCACCCAGTCAAACAAAGTGTGATAAAGACCAACAACGCTTTGCAGGCAATTTAGCAGGATGGTCGACAGCATTAAATGCAGCTGTTAGATCTAGTTGGATGAGTAAAGATAGGCAGTTAGCATCTGCTGTCATCAGTAGGTTGTTTGTCACCCTGAAGAGGACTGGTTTTATGCTATGGGTGGAGCGGAAACTGGACTGAAACTTTTAAAAAAAAAAATTTCACTTAAGATGGCCCTGCAGCTAAGTAGTGACTGCTTACTTTGGTGACAAAAAGAATTGGAATTGGTCTGTGATTAGCAAAAACACCTTGATGCTATTTTTAGTACATATGGAAGTTGACAGGTGGAGTGGTGTATACCTTAAATAATTAGAGCTGTTATGGTGCTGATGTTTGATTTAGCAGGGTTGTGATGAAAGAATCCAGGCTAAGTGGATGTTTTTTTTTTAATCAAAAGGTTTTGACCTCTTGTGTGATTACAGAAAAACCTTCTGTGTGTTGTTTTATGAATGGCTTGTATGAGCAGGTACAAATTTGAGTCATCCATCCATCCATTTTCTACCGCTTGATCCCAGAGCGGGGTCGCGGGGGGGCTGGAGCCAATCCCAGTTCAACGGGCGAGAGGCGGGGTACACCCTGGACAGGTCGCCAGTCCATCCAGGGCCAACACAGATAGACAGACAACCATACACACACATTCACTCCTATGGGCAATTTAGAGTCTCCAGTCAGCCTATCCCCAAGGTGCATGTCTTTGGACTGTGGGAGGAAGCCGGCGTACCCGGAGAGAACCCACGCTAACATGGGGAGAACATGCAAACTCCACACAGAAAGGATCCCAGTTGGAGCCCCGCTCACACCGGGGATCGAACCGGCAACCTTCTTGTTGTGAGGCCACAGTGCTAACCAGCCCAAATGAAGCCCAAATTTGAGTCATTTGAATATAATATAATTATTTTATTGCACTTAATTTATTGTAGATTACTTTGTTTTGAATTGCCAATATACAAATATACTAAACTGAATAAAAATATCACAGGTAACATAAAATTAGATCTTGGTGTAAATTTTGACCTGATGCTATCCTCCTTATGTCATTGTATAAAAAAATGTTGAGTCATATGGAATACTTACAAACTACAGGATCTCCAGGACTAGTGTCACAATATCTGTTGGCAGGTTTGCTGATAAAAGTAATTTGACTTAGAAAGTTTTGACCTGTATATCAACCATACTGTCCTTTCCTAACATTGAACATTAAATATTTAATCTAAAATAGGAACACACAAAGGACATTAAGATGGAACTTTCCACAGATGCACAAAGTAGAGCTAAGAGAAAGGGTCTTAAAGGTACTATTTAATAATTGAGTGAAAATTCCACCAGTTTATGTGCTTTATAAGCGACAGTGAACTTTTTCAAAGGTTCAACACTTTTCTATAAATTTAGTGAGGAGTGGAGCCGTCTGTCTGCTTTCCTTCACTCTCCTTCAGTTTTTCTTCACTTCTTGTCGTTTTTTGTCAGCTCATCTCTCCCCTCTCTGCCCTCTTTTATTTCACTTACTTTTTCTATATATAATTTATGTCTTTCTTATTCCCTACACTGAGGTCAAGGTAGCTGCAAAAAACTTGCAATAGAAGTTGAAAAGAATATATATGATGGTTTGAATGAATGTTCATTCAAGGAGCGTGGGTCCAATTGTATTTGAGTGTGCATGCTCACGCATGTCTGAGCAAGTGAGGCAGAGCGTATAATAGACAGGCAAAAAAGAAAAACAAAACAAAAACACAGAAGCAGGCAGATGTCACATGGTCCAATTGAAATAGTTTAAGACTAAATGCAGATGGTTGCTCTGTAGGTCAACACATATAATGTGGTTGGAGTTAGAACTTTGAAGGTGGAAGTAACAAATGACTTGACTGTTTTGAATAACTTCTCTCACATGAGTTAAAGATTTTGTAGCCTCTGACTGCTTTTTTCTCAAGGGTAATTGACTGAAACGTATTTGAATACACTTCACTTACCTGCAGAAATACACAGCTATCTCAAACTCAAACACAGCCAAGTATAAAAAAGAAACTTAAGAGATAAAAGTGCATGCAGCTCATTATGCAGACCTTGAGGGAAGACAGAATGGAGAAGCCGGATAATCCATTCTGACATGTTAATTTCATGTTGAATAACGTCTTAGTGTTTGTGGAATTGGTTGAAAGTCCAGCAGGAGTACAACCTCGAGGTTGGAATGTGAAAATAAATACCCAGCAGACCAATAACAACATTGAGCAAGATACATTAGAAAAATAAAATATCCTCTTAAATTATAAGCATTTTTAAAGGTAATATGTGCCACACTTATGCTCTTTGGACACCATTGATGGACTTCATGAGTGGATGTTAAAACAATTATAAAACCTGTAGCAGCAAGCATTCCAACTTCTGGTTATATTTTGCAACCCGTGTTATGCAGAGTCAACTGTTAAATTAGCTATACTTTATCCTACTTTGCTGAGACTTCAAGAACATAAAGCGCTGCTGGTTTACGGTAAAACTTGTAGCTCTATCCACAATCTCTGGTTTCTGCTTTAACAAGTCCCACCTGCATACTGCAGCAGATTCTTCCACTAACACCACCCACAGAGAGAAGTGATGACAGGGCTGCAAGTGGGCAGAGAATAATTGGGCATAAGCAGAGATTGGAGGCTAGCTAAATGCTGTGGACCAATGTGTTTTTTCTGTTCTTCCTTATAAACTCATTCACTCCTTGAATGAGCCTTTAGGCACAAACATAATCTTCTTTTCTAAAAGCTTCTAGATTAAATAGGATGTATTACAAAAGGTAGGGTACATGATAAATAAATAGCATTTAACTCTGACAAAAACACAGAAAAGATGTTTTTCAGCAAATTCAGGAACAACTCAACTATTTTTTTTTCTTTTTAACAAATCCTTAAAATTTAAAGAGAAAAAAAGTGAATAAGATCCCATTAATTCAACACGACAACTAGAATCCAGGTCTGAAAATATGAAAGTGCAGGAAACCCTTTGTGTCTGACATGGTATATTTTTTGGATAATAAACCTTGTATCCCACAATATTTTGACAAACTGGATGAGCATTAAACTACTCAAACAGGTTACAGAAGACAGGTTACATGTTTTTTTTCAGCACTTGCTCAAATTAGGTAAGAGAAACTTAATCTCTTGCACAGGGACAATGGTGCCTTATACATGCACAGTTCCATCCAAGTTGAGTCACAGTGTGCAAGAAATAGAATTGCTTGATTGACAATTCAACAGAGTCAGCATCATCTGTTTCAGTAGGGGTGCACATACACAATTCCTTATTTCACAGTAATACAAGGTGCCCTTGATAAAGTAACTATTGTGTACCTCCGGGTATGTGTCCCTAGGTATGTGTGTATATGTGTGCGGTTTTCCCCTGTTACCATCTGTTCTCCTTTGGCTGATGATCATCTATCTCCCCATTAGCTGTCAGTCATTTTGTTCCCTGTTGACATTTCACTGTCTGAGCTGCATACTGTGGCTAAACTACCACGCTGTTACAGATGACGCATTCAAAGACATACTGCCCCATTTCTTTAGCCACCCAGCTATGTTCGGTTTGAGTTCTTAATGTGGTATGGGTTACATGGATCAATTATCTTTATTTTCACACTAGAAAAATGAACATTTTTAAAATGATGTAGTCAGTTATATTCAAATTGTTAGCTATGATTTTCTTTAGCTTACCAATTGTTCATTTTTTTAGGGGGTGGCTTATTTGTTGCATAATCGTACATTATCTAACATAAATGTTTATATGACAAAATTAAAGATATGTGAGAAATGCACTAAATTAAAAGCAACACTGAGCACTGCAGAAAGCATCTGCAAAGATGCGATGCAACACAGGCGTGGCTCTCTGCTCTTTTTGAGGCTTTGTTGCTTGACGACAGGGATGTGCATACTGATGCATGTGGAACAAGGAATTACATCACACCTTAAGCATTTTAAATGACTGCTGCTGTGCACATCAGAGAAAAGTCTGTGACTGATCCAGTTGCCTTGCAGCATCTTTTCTTAACAGCTTCAACAAGCTGTTCGTCTTACCTTTTATCACTTCTCTTGGGCACCATGGATCTTGTAGTAAAGCAGTCATGTATTCCATTTAAACAAAATCTAGATATTTATATTGGAATGGTGTTTCTTTAGTTATGGCTGACTGATTTGTCCTTTGTGTTCTTATTTTAGATGGTCACGGTAGATATATATCCTCAAAATCCACAACTTGTTTGTGTATAAAATGAACCAAAACAGAAATGTTTAATGTTTTTCTTTTTAAAAGATTCCTCCTTAACTTGGAACAGTCTATTCCTCAGACTCTCTTTCCTCCCATCCCCCATTTATTTTCTACAGAAAAAAATACATTTGGTTCTATTAAAATATTTATGCCTCAGTCATAGCGCAAGCACCATGAATCATACATCTAAAAAACTACGAGTGAAAGAGGAAATATGGAAGCGGGAGTGAAAGGGGGAATATGGAAGAGGGAGTGAAAGGGGGAATATGGAAGGGGGGAAGGAATTAAATGGATAATAATTGCAGAAAGAACAGAAAAGAATTGGGCAGCTTGTCAGAAGGGGTGGAAAAAGAAGAGGACACTCGCAGAATCACATACTAAGCCAGAGGAGGGAACAGCAGAGGTGTAGTTTGCTGTTAAGGAGGGCAAAAATACAGAGAGTAAAATGTTATTTTGCATACAAATTAGTAGAGAGGAAAAGATACTATGAAGGTGAATGGAATCATGTGTTAAAATTTAAAGAAAAAAAGAGTTTCACGTGACTACATTAACCTAATATTTGATGACATACTATTAAAACCATATCAGAATTTCTTTTTCATTTATTCCCAAGCTAGTTTGTTCAAAAACACAGGAGCTCTTAAAGTTTACACTAATCTGGACAATCTGGACAAAAAAGTGTTATGGCCAGTGCTGTCAAACAAGTCAGCAATTTGTACACTTAATGTAATTTATGGGAGTGTTCAATGAGAATATAGCTAACTCGTTTCAATACACAACAACACAATTTACCAAATTAAGTGTAAATGACTGTGAGGCATGCAAACTAGCAGACCTGTTTTTATGTCTGACAAACATAATAAGGTATTAAATATGAAGCTGACTGAGTGATTGTTTGGTTCTGATCTGGAAAGACAGTTTAATTATCTGTGTTGTTTTTCTTATTTCTGGACTGTAGTTGAGGAATGAAATTCAGATGATTATTCAATTTATATTTAGTCTGCAAAAAAATAAGGAAAGGAAAACATTTTGAACTAATAACCAGTGTTCACCATACTCTCCATCTCTTGTGTTCTGGAAAGGAGTTGGAGAAGAACAACAGGTTACTCTAATTATTCATTTATTTTCCAAGCCACTTATTCCAAGTCAGGGACTCGAGGAAGCTTGACTCTTTCCCAGCAATTAGCAGGCAAAGTGACATCCTGGACAGGTCACCAGTCCATCACAGGGGCAAAGTGAAGGCTGCAATTCCAAATGTTAAAGCATTGTTGAGACGAAGCAGCCTCGTCACTGACAGCCGTCCCTATTTGCGCTGTACATACACACACACACACACTCATACTCATCCATCTTGTCTCATGAGGACAAATTCACTCCAACTAAGTCAGACAGGCAACAGTGAACACACAATCTTCCTCGGTTGCAACTTATTTAGGGTGCACACTAAATAAGTCTGCTGGTTATGTGGTTTTCTGGTTACTTACCATACTCTTCCTGTCTGTGCGTGGTCCAAACAGTAATTATTGTTAACAGTTGCATTAAATACTCAGAAGTGTCCTCAGATACTAATTATTAAAAAGTAAACTTGTCCCAACTAATCCAACAAATGTTTTCCTCTGGCACAACAAATAAATATGAAATGGCTGTTTAGTTGTTTTGATTATCTTGGTACTATCTGTTTATCACTTAAGCCATTACGGGCAATGCTCATCATTCATTAACAGTAGTAACACAACTTTTCTGACTCTAGAACAGGCTACGTGAGTTTTTTTTTTTGTCCAAAGTACCTTGTTATGCTATTGTCATTTTAGATTTTGCCATTCACAACTATGGAATGGTAGATGAAATAGGCTTAATTTAATACAAAAAAATACCTGGATAAGATGGAGTATATATATATATATATCCAGCATTCTAAATGTTGGCAAAAATATAAAGAAAACATTTCGTGTTTCCACAGAAAATTTGTTTCTGATTAAAAAAAAAAAAACTTCAGCACAAAGGGAAAGCGTTAGCTAAATGACAAAGAAGAGAAATCCTGCAGCAGCCAAGTAACCCTCAAGTATTACAAAAGACCTGCGTAAGCTCTTTTGAGACACAGAGTGGAATAAGGGGATGCTGAAGAGAGAGAGAGCCAGGTGAAACAAGGTCAATGCTCAACTTCCACTGAACATTATGAGAGTTGATTATCTTCAGCCCTCACCCACACATAGGATCCTGCCTGCAGAATGTTAGTCTGTGTATGCATGTTTCTAGCTTCCTGTGTGTTATTATTAATGCTGACATGCTGTAGCTTCTGGCTATTTGCTTACCCTGTTCGCTTTCCAATTCTTTAGTTAAGGCAGATTACAGACACTGCTAACAACACTCACATACATAACCAACATTAAACATATCTGTCCCAAGAGAGAGGTTTAAGGCAAAACATCACATTTTGAAGAGTGTTTCACATCCAAACTCTGTTTGAAATGAACATGTATAGCTGCTTTTTAAAGCTTTTGGCTATCTGTCACTTGAGTATGCATGTTTAGGTTGTTCTATATGACAAACAGCACATAATGAAATCAGTTTACATAGCTTATGTTGCCATATTCACTATTGGTTTTGATGGTGTGAGAAACCGTGAGAAGAAAAACATCACTATGGCTTATGATTTAGCCTTGAACATGTTAAAGCTTCATTAGTTGAACTTGTTGAATGATTTTGTCTGATATAAATGCTATTTTAGCTCACATAAGATTTTTCATGGGTTGCACAGAAATCCAAACCTAATGCAACGTCCTAATGCTAATCATGTAGCAAACAAGCTGCAATCACAAAGAAAGTCACCAAACTACCATATCTACACATATATTATACTAAGCATCTACCATAGTGTGAGCATGAAGTCACATAAAAAAAACACTTATACGTTTTTCTGTAAGTCATTTAAAGCTAATGCAAAGCAACACACTTACACACACACACACACACACACACACAACAAGGCAAGGCATGTAAACGTAATTTAACTTACTTGCCTTCATAAAATAGTTGTGACTGGTTGACATATTACTAAAAATGTGCCATTTAAACATGGTCCAACTTCCAAATGATAATTTAATCAACATATTTTTTATATATTCAAGATACATTTACATTTCAAATTGCCCAATAATTGACAAGAGCAAAATTACATGGATTATTGGTTTTGAATGCCAACACTTGTTCCCTGAACAGGGTCGGAGGGGGGCTGGAGCCAATCCCAGCTGACATCAGGTGAGAGGTGGGGTACACCCTGGACAGGTCACCAGTCCATCACAGGGCTGACACACATAGACAAACAACCATACACACTCACACTCACTCCTATGAACAATTTAGAGTCTCCAATCAGCCTATCTATCTTTGGACTGTGGGAGGAAGCCGGAGTACCCAGAGAGAACCCATGCGAACTCCACATAGTAAAGTTACTGGTTGGACCCCCGCCCCAGCCGAGGCTTGAACCAGCAACCTTCTTGCTGTGAAACCACAGTAACCAACTACGCCACCATGCAGCCCTCCAAAGTCATGTATGTCAGGATAATTGTTCATTCTATTTGAGTGTGACCTCAGTGACCTGGTTGTTTGTCCCTCTGTGTTGGTCCCGTGATAGACTGGCGACCTGTACCCTACCTCTTGCTTGTTGATTGTTGATTGAATGGGTTCTAACTTCCTACAACCTTGATTTGGATTGAACAGTATAGAAAATGGATGAATACACAGCCCTAATTGATTTTCCGATACCCACAGAGATAAAAAAAAATCTTAAAAACTCACAACTCCTGGGTACTCCTGCAAGATTTAAATAGGGTACCCCATGATCCCAATCCGAACATAGTTCTCCACATGGGAGCACCAGAATGTGCCCTTCAGTGCACTACTTAAATCAGCCTGACTAAATTCTTTTGGCTACAGGATCATTACATTGTGCAATGTTAATGAAAGTGAAGCAAAACTGGAAAATAAACTCAGTACTGAACAGTTAGATGCATCTAACTAATTTAATGTATTATTAAAGGCTTTTATGATTATAATGCTGGTAATTGCTGGCTATTCTGGATGGACATCATCCTGAAACAGACTTGACAGCAGGGTACCATCTGAGATAGCTAATTCACTGCTAACCCTGGTCATGTATGCTGTTGGGATGTACACACAGAGAGGATTTTTTTACTATTGTCTTCAACTGAGTGATCGTTTATGGGAAGACAGAGATGGAAGGACGGATGCACTAAAGTGGGACACAATACAGCTGAGATTGCTGAAACTTGACAAAAGGTAGTCCCATGTGGTTCCACTCAGTCAGACGAAAAATCTGTCAGCAGAGCCTGAAATTCAAGCTGTTATTGTAAAAAAAAAAAGAAGAAAGCAGTGTTCAACCAAGGTTTTTTAAAGAGTTGTTTAGGTTTGCTTTATTTATTAAATTGATTTTTTTAACATTTACCTATTTTTCTCTAAACATACTATGTTATACTTTGCGTAGCCTGAAAATTTTTATAGTGTGACAAACATTTAACAAAACTAAAACTGTATATTAAGCTCTAACAACACACTTCAGAAATTAATTTTGAATTGAGACTAATGATTCTCCAGCTCTTTGAAATGGGCACCAGGTCCATCCTTAATATTATTTCACAGCAGTTACTTCTGCCTTACCTGTGAGTCTAATTTCTTCCTGCTGCTTCAGTCCAGATCATTTTAAATGTAGGTATTAGACTTCAGAATGATCTCAGTATCTCATACTGGAATTAGATTTAGATGTTAAGTCACATTGATTAATTCACAAATGAGGCAGTCTTTCTATATTATAAAGCTATTATAAGGGAAGACTTCCAGCTACTTAGATGCTTATTGTCCTTTTGAATAACATGAAATATAATGGTGTATATTATGGAAACGCAACTACATCACTATTTGAAAAATATGCATTCAGTGTATTGTTTGTCCCGTAAAATGCTTGGGTTTTAAACTTGATCAGAAAAATGCTATAAAAAAAACTATTTTTTCAACATAATGGGTTGCACTGCTGGAGTACTTCTTGTCACCTGTATAGTTCCTTTTCATTTGACACTTTTCTGCTTTTAGAGGCATTTTGTGTTCGTTGTTTCTTTTTGTTCTTTATCTGTCTTTGCCTGCACTGCAAGTCAAGGTTGCAGGACACTATGGTTAATGAGAAAGAATATCAAACACGCCTACATATAAAAACTGACACTGACAGGTCAGGATAGGAATTTTGTTTTTATAGTTCTCTTTTATTCGTAAGATTGATTTTTTTCTTCTCCTGTGTATTTTCTGTTTATTAGTCTTGTCCAGCAGCAGCAGACCACACTCCCCTTGTTGCCTGACACTGTGTAACCACTGTCTCCAATGCAAAAAAGGTTTTCAACTACCTGTATTTAATCTGTTTAATACAGGGACAGTAATACTGGTGCTTATATGAGTATGTGCCAGTTTTCTAGTAAGGCTATTTTTAAATAAATATAAGCAATATAAAAGATTTTTACTAGAACTTATTCAAAATGGGATAGGACCATGAGGAGCAGAGAAGCAGTTGCTCTAAGAAATATGATTAAGGATCAGTAATTGCAACATGGATGTTACCCTAGTTTGACATTGTTTGAGCTTATCAGTCTTGCTTTTTTAAGGACAGGTAAAAGTTAAAGAAAAAATAATCTGTTTATTCTGTATATGTCTAATTTGGCCATCTCCTCTTTTATTTTATTGAATTGTTTTGGTTTTCTTAGATATTGAAGAAAGAGAACAATGAATGAAAGACATCATTTAGTGTATTATGTTGTCTTTAGCAGATTTTTGCAGGTTTTTTTTTACAATGATATCAACTTATTGTACTTATTTAAAATTTGTTGCATTGATATTATGCATTCAAAGGATTGTTTTGTCCATATTATGTGATTCGTGTGCATGAATGAGTATGAATGACAAGCTCAATTGTAGAACACGGGGAATGTTTTAGCAGTTACTCTCTTCTGGGCTGGTTCTGAATATGCTGAAGCCTCAGAATAAGCATGCTGCTGGCAGCAAGAAAGTATTTAATCGGCTTGTTTTGGGGGTTGATTCTGCATTGGAAAAATCCATTTAAATCCATCGAGACTTGTAAACAATAAAAATGTTAATAATCCATTGCTTGCACAATGATCTGAACTAGCTTTACAGTTACTTTGACATTAAAAACAAAGACAAATTGAAAGAAACATGAACTAAGAGTGATTTTTTGCACATGAACATAATGGACTGCCTTCTGTTATTTGCCCCTTAAATGACTTCAGTTCGTTTCCCCAGAGTTTTGCATTTCTTACAATTAGAGGGAAGAGTGTGGGAAACAGCTGCATCATATGCGCTGAAAGGAGTCTGTAATGAAACTCATCTCACTGGCTAGATTTGGCAATGACTGCTCAAATAAATGGATGAACCTCATCCTTGCTAATAGAGAACAATCTGGTTAGTTTCCTTCTTATTCTTCTACAAAAATGATAGGGTGACAAATTAGATTGTTAAGAGGCATGGAAAAGTCACAAACCTTTTCCAATGTTGATTAATTATGGAAGGATCCCAGTTTATTCTATAACAGTTCTCTGTTCACCCATTAACAGGTATTAGTGTCCTTCCATCACTACTGTATGCTGATGCTTTGTAATCATTTTCCAAGACTTCAATCAGTAAAAGACAAGGGGCCAGATTTACTAAGATCTCAATTTGCGTGTACTAAATAGCGTGTGGGATCTAGAATTTAGCGTGTGGGGTGGGA
>JBAMHV010000022.1:7231391-7246625 GCA_037177535.1 Pseudomugil gertrudae
CAGGACTCTGCAGACCGGACAGAGTTTGGCAGTTTGTTCCACCACTGAGGAACAACAGAGGAGAAGAGTCTGGCTAGAGATTTAGCACCACGTAAGGGTGGTAGCGTAAGGCGTCTTTCAAGTTTCTAGTTATATATAACAGGCAACACGGTGGTTATCACTGTGGCCTTACAGAATAAAGTTGCTGGTTTGAGCCTCGACTGGGGGTAGGTTTGAACAGTAGTCTTCCTATGTGGAGTTTGCATGTTCTCTCTGTGTATGTATGGGTTCTCTCCAGGTTCCCCAGCTTCCTCCCACCTATGAGACATGCATGTTAGATTAACTGCTATGGTTAATGGATAACAGGTTACATATGAGTTGCTTTGGATAAAAGCCTCTGCCACATGACAACAGAATAAAAAGTATTTGTTGAAACATCATTTTATTTAGTTTATGTATAAAATGTAGGCAGATGCTATTTGCTGTATCGATCTCAGTCTACTCAACACTGTCATTGGCCACATTCATGAGAGTTTTAAGCCTATCCCAGCAATTAGCAAGGGTACAGGGTTTCCAGTCCAACACAGTTAGACAGTTAATACATTTTAAGGCAAAATGAAATTGAAAACAATGCTATTCTTCTTTTTTTATAATTGCATTTATTAGTTAAACATTTCCTCAATATCTTTACTTTGTGTGCTTCATTTATACAGCTAATGTAACTGCTTGCAGTCAAGAAGAGCCCACCACAGACCTCCACACAGACAGGTTTTTGATAAAGGCAGAGGGAGGAGTGGGAAAAAAGTGGGACTTTAAGTCTGGATAACTAATAAATAACTCACCTGCCTCATGCGTTGCTGTAAAGTATGATTCTTATCTACTTTGGGGCTCCCACACCTCATTATTTCACACAGTTGCTACTTTCATTTTTTGTCTCTTTTAAGACATAATATTGAAGCTGGATGTTTTGAGGCAGTTTTTTTTCAGATGTTAGATTGCAACCTTTGCCACTGGGTCTCTGCTAACTAATATGCCTTAGGTAGCATGCACAAATTCATTATGCAGTAAAAATGTATGCTAAACATTTAAAACATTTTAAGAAGTGTTTTATTTAGGTATTCAGGGTGCATAAAAAGTTAGAATTTAAAAGTAATGTTAAGTTATGGACATAAACCAATTTAGTTTTAATGTTTGTGAAATGAAATCAAGGACTATAAAGTTTATTGCAATGTTTTTCGATAAGAAAGCTGGAACAGTTTAATGTTAAATTCCATCAAAACCTTGTATTTTTTCTTTACTAACTACAAACCAGAAGGATTAGTCAGAAGGTACTGAATCATAAACCACAGGTGGGTTAAATAAAAGGTCCTTTCATCCCGTTTTACTGCTATAAGCATGCAGCTTCCTGGCTGTCTTTAAAGTATCTGTAAATAATCATATATGTTATATTGCCGGGTGTTTCATTATGTTCTTGTTTGAAGAAATCAAATCAAATCGAAGCTGTCCAGTTTCAAGTTTCCCTGCTGGAGAAAGACACACACTCCACATCACAGGCACATTTGTGTACAGAGCGCGAGCCAGGAAGAGCTGCCCGAGCCAATTGTTCGTCCCTGTGAATCAAATGAGAGGGGATTTTCAGAGAACCACAGAGGGGAATGGAAAATGACAAAATAAACGAGTGCTCTTTTCTCTATCTTTTACCTGCCTCTCTGCAGAAGAAGAATGATGTGCCAGGGTGTTTTTTTTTTTTTTAGTCCAGCTGGCTGAAACAAACACACAAACCTTTTCTCATCCCCTCCTCTTAGTGTGGACCATCCTGCTGTTGCTTCTGTGAGTAGATGAATGACACCCTGTTTCCTAGTACTGACCCCCCACCCCCCCTGCAGTCCCTATAGTCTCTTATATATAACTTGTATTCTCCAGCTTAAATAAAAACTAATAAGTACTCCACAACCATCAGAGAAGTCCTTTTCTTATAGGAAGTTCTAATTGATTTTCATTGGGGATAATGCATCATCTGGAGCACGTGTGTATCAGTGTTACAACTATTATCCATAAAATGAGTATATTAACTTGACAGTTATATTAGTAAATTACCTCAAAATTGATTGTGTTGTGAGGTTTGGTATTTGATTCTGACAAAGGGCTAATGCATCTTTGCTGCAGCTGGAAGTTTTAAAGCTATATTTCTTAATTCCTAGAGGCCAATGTAGCTTTACAGATTGAATTCTTAAGTTTACATTATTATGTAGTATTTGAGAACAACCTTAACTTTAACTTTCAGCTTCCATTAAGTCCAAATCCACTCACAGATCTGTTTAGCACACTTGTTCAGGAATTTTATTTGCAAAATAACAATAATATTTGTACACCTGCTATAAACCCAGGAATTATTGTAACACTGTTTCATAGGAGATAAGTGAGGCAAGCTGAGCGGGAGTTTTTGGTGCTTGGCAAAAAAAATGTTTTATCAGCATCAGCTTTTGCAATTTAGAAATATCTGAGCTTTACTGAACTGATGTAGAGAAAGCTGGTTCATTAACAGAATAAAAACATTGTTCTGTTAAAAAAATACCTTCAGTGTACTTCCTTCAGAAAAAAAGCTGTCTGTACTTGTGAAACTGACATAAAAATCAAACACTGATTTAGATTTTTACTGTCATTTGCTCTATTATTGTATGTTCTATATCTTTGAAATTTTGTATTTTTTATCAATCCTCCCTCTTTCATAAAACAGAGACACTCTACAGACATCACAGAGACTCCTTCTCCCCACTTACACACCATATGCTGAGACAGCCTAAATGAATCATCTATATATGTATATAAATGTTATTTATCTTCCTTTTTTCTGTTTCCTGATTTTTTTTATTTAATGGAATACATGATTCCCTTTGCTCCTTTGGTGTGGTTTAGTACATTTTTTTGCTTTGGGTTTTATTATTGGTTATTGTTTGTCATCCAAGCACTGGAAAAAACTAATAAAACATAAAACAAACAAAACTTGTGTGGCTGCAAGGACACACTGACTGCTCTGAAATAACAGAGCTATTACCACAAATGCCAAAGTGAACTATGTTGATTGTTCACTTGCAGATCTAGCAAGGATCCAGGTTTATTAATAACACAAACACATAAGCTCTTATTTTGTTTTACCTATACATTAACTAGAGTTTATGAAATGAGAATGTGTGCACATCATGCATTTTTCCGGCCATGCTCGCATACAGATGATCAGAGTATTTTGAGCATTAATTTTGTTTTTCTTATTTGCCAATTATGTTACAATGGCAGCTCTGGAAGCATAAGACAATTTTCCTAATGCTACTTAAATATAAGCATATGTAAGTAAACATGTGCTTATCATATGGATTATGTGGCTTGATATAGTGGATGGTTTTTGCAAAGTATACTGCCATTTTAAGTCAAGTGAACTTCATAGTCCACCACATTATTGTTCCAGAGAACACAGCCAGCGTTTTTAGAACCTTCTGGTCATCGGGTAAACATGGATCAAATCTGAGGCATCACTACCACCTAATGCCTCCCAAAATAAAATAAAAATAAAAGAAGAAAACCTTTGTACTTGCATATTATGCTTCCCGTTCAACATCTTCTCATGCAGTTCATTGCTGTAATGTGATTTTTTCTGTAACAACCCTGAATCCTTCGGATAGTGGCTACAATGAGTCCAGTATGCTCGAGGCACTGATGATGCTGTCAACAATTCATTTGTGCAATGACCAATGTGGTGAGCATGGCCACAGCTTGAGGCATAATTAGCCTGTTTAAGAAAACATCTCACATCAAACCCCATCTGTACATCTGCGTCTTCCTCTTGATAATCTGCATGTATGCCTATAAAACCCTATATCCAGGCACCGCGTCCATCTGTTACAAGTATAGAAGCTGTTTATTTCTTGTCCCATGAGTCTTGATGCTATTCTGCCTGAGCAGTTGAGCTACTTTCTGTTTTATTTTTATTTTTATCTTGTTCAGGTGTTTTTGTTTACCTACAGTGCTGATCATAAAATGGAACTTTTTTTTTAAATGTGTTTCAATTTTACTTTGGTATTTATTTTATCTTTTATTCAGCAGCATGGTGGCACAGCGGTTAGCACTGGGGCCTCACAGCAAGAAGATTTCTGGTTCGAGCCCAGGCTGGGGAGGGTTGTCCAGTGGCTTTTCTGTGTGGAGTTAGCATGTTCTCCCCATGTATGTGTGGGTTCTCTCTGGGTACTCTGGCTTCCTACCATCCACAAGACATGCATGTTAGGTTAATAGCTATGGTTAAAATGTCTGCTCATCATGTGTAAGTTGCTTTGGATAAAAGCGTCTGCCAAATGACTGTATAGTATAGTATAGTAGTATTCAGCCCCTTTATTAGACAGTAGGGGAAAGCAGTACTAAATTAGATCCTTAAATTCTATGATTATGTCAGTCTGAATGTGAAGCTCTCACAGGATGAACAATTCCTGCACTCAACAAAGCTCAAATGAACCAAATAGAGCGGTGCATATTTTTTATCTTTATTTAACCTGGAAAAGTGTAATTGAGAAAAAAAAATCTTTAGCAAAAACCTGTCAAGACATCCACAGTTCCTTTTTTGCGTTATACTGCAAAAACAGTAAATATGTATTATTATGACTAAATTTACAACAAGATGCTCTTATTCAGAATTTTGTCAAAAATCTTGCCTGCAGAGCGGTCCAACCATAACATGTCCCAACTTATGGTCTTTTAAACCTCATTTCCCTGTGCCTATTTATTAGACCTTACTCAAAAGCTGCATATACTTAATGTGTGTATCTCTGCAACCAGACGTTCTTGTTGAAAATAAGTCGCAGTGCAGTCAACTCTTGAGAGTTGCTAAAATGTTTAAAATCTCAGTAAATGTACTCATGGTAAAAAATTAATCAAGATGACAGCACAAATAAAAAAAAAAAAATTGGCCTGCATAAAAAAAAAAACAGTTTAAGGATGAGTGGGATTCATGCTGAATGTCTCAGCTGTAGCTTTAAACCTTTGTTCAAACCATACTCTAATTTGTGTCAGTGTAAAATTGACCCATATAAACTGAAGTGTATTACTACCAATAGTTCAGCCGCTGCCTCTAACATGGCCATTTTAGCACAATCTGGCCATCTGTTCTCCACACCCACCTGGGGGATCTTGTTTAGAGGAATAAAGCAACTGAAAGACATTTTTGGAGTACATGTGTTCATACATAAATGCATGGTGATTTTTTTTTTATTCATACATCCACATTTTTAGCGTTTAGTGTCAGTAACTCAATCACTTTCCTTTGTATGAATGCCGTGTGATGATGGTCCAAGCATTGTGAATGGCCAAAAAGAACACTTACCACTTCTCATAAACTATGCATGTAACCATACCCACTGTCATTTTGTATTGTGTTGGGGCGTAAACAGTGTTTTCATATTCTTAGAGGAAGTGGGGGGAGAATTAAAAGATAAAAAAAATGACATACGCACAAAGACAGAAGGCACTTTCTGTCTGTGGTTGTGCAAATAGTTCTTGGTCATGAAGGCAGTTTTATTCATCTGGCCACAAGAATGGGAAACACTAACAGCTTTTAAAAATGGGGTGAGATTTAAACATTATTACTGAAAGAAAAAAAAGAGATGGTGTAATGCTTCCACACGAAGCTGGACACAACGGCAGAAACAAGAGTAATGACAGGCAGACGACCTTATCACGATGATCGTCTTGATAAAAACCTAAGATTACAAACTGAGTCTGTTCTACCTGCAGTGATATAAAATGTAGCATCAACACATTTAGCTACAAAATAAATGGAATCGGTGAAGAATCAGCCAGCGTTTTCTCTCATTTCCACTCCGATAATCTGTTGTCTTCACCTGACAAAAGAGATTACGTTTATCCGAGGTGAGGAAAACCTGTTGTGACAGGACATTCTGACAGGACAGCAAGCCTTGTGAATGGTGAAATTTTATTCTAGTCGCTCTACAGAGAGAGAAAGAGAGAGATAGAAAGAGAGAGATAAACAGTGCCACTGTACAGAAGAGCTCTTGTGAAATTCACACAAAAAATATTCTTTTTACTCTTTATAATTCTCCATGATGATGTATTCCAGTATGAATTTACAAGCGATGTTTACAGGAGTCATTTCTAAATATATTCAAAATAGTTCCTTAAAAGTCTTTGAGGAAGTATTAGTTTAAAAAACAAAGAAAAAAAGCTCTATTCTTACAGCAAACGATAAAGAAATAAGTCTTGTATCTTTGGAGGGATAGCAGACTCAAAGCAGAGGGTTTCTTTTTTTTCCCTCCCATCTTCTTACAGTTGAAGTCCTGACTACACATGAAGGAGAGGGAAGAGAGAAGCAGAGCTGGTGATACAGTAATTCTCACCTGCCACTGGAGGAAGAGCAAGGATGTCCCGCCATAGCAAGCCAAGCCCTGACCCCCAGCCTGCCAATTCAGTGGGCAAAACATGGTCTGATAAGAAACCAGCTGGCCAATAAGGAAGCTACACAGGGGTCGGGGTCCTTGCCTTCTCTCCCAAAACAGCAGCAGCAATCTTCATTGTGTTAAACAAAGATATTTTTTTTCTTTCAAATATGTATATATCTTCACACCTGGTTACAACGTGTTATTGATCATAACATTATAACCAAAATAAACAAACAAACAAAAGCAAAAAAAAAACAAAAAAACAAAACTTGTTACATCAAGGGTTGCATGCCATCACCTCATTATTTATCATTAAATGTAATTAAAATACATTTTTGCTATTAAAAAGAGCAGGGTTGTCATCACAAGGGTGTGTCTGAGAGCATTTAGTTGTGTGTGTGTGTGTGTGTGTGTGTGTGTGTATGTCTGAACATAAAAGCATCAGTTTACATGAAAGTTCTGTAAAAGTAGAACAAATTGAACAAATTGTCAGTTCATAAAACACAATGGTGCCGTTTGATATTTGTACATGTGCATATTGTTCACTCATCAGCTTTATGCGAGCAGCTTGTGGAAATACATATAAGAATAAATATGCAGATAAAGATGCAAAAAAAAGGAGAAATGTTGTTCTTCAGTCAACATTGGGTAAGCTGATTGGGAGTCAAGGAGACAGTCACTGTCCTATCCCAAAAGTACAAAACTGTGATAAGACAGTGGTTATTAAAAAAAGGTTTAGGATGGAGCTTCACTTGGAACACAGTGGCTAATGCAGTCAGCTCCCACTGAAAATCATGGAGAGGAAAAAGAGAGAGATTTCCACATGTGTATTCTATATGAGGGTTTTTTCCTTTTCATATTTTAGGATGTTATGTAACACCGTTTATTCTGTTTAGGGTGTTTGGTTTGGCAAATTGCAGGTTTGCACAAAACACAACCCATGCTGAACAAAACCACCCAGCCTCACACTATCATCCCCTCTTTCCCTCCATCTCTTCCTCTTCCTGATTTCCTTGGGTTGCATGAGTTCAGGCTCAGAGCCAAACTGGAAGACCTTGGACTGGTAAACATCAGAAGGAGAAAAGTTTGATTCTGCGTTGTGGCAACCACAAATAGTTTTTTTCTTGTTTTTTAAGGTTATTTTCTATAAAAAAAAGGAAACAAAACAAAAACATAAACAGACAAACGCCACACATGTCCTGATGCCACTGCTCCTCCAAAATGCGCAGAATCCTCCTGAGGTATTTCATTTGAAATAATTTGGCTTTGTGAATCCAATCAATCAAGCAAATCAGCCAGTTAAGATGGTTTCATTTTTTTCCTCAACTGTACAATGTGTTTACATCTTAATTCTACAAAAAAACTTAAAAAGTGTGTTGTGGGCACAAGTGGAAATGGAAGTATGTGCAAAGTCATTTCTGCAATCTTTTTCTAAGATAAAAAACACACAAAAACAAACAAATAATAAAAAAACAAATGCTTCAACAATCAGATTAAGAACCAAATGTTCTGTTTAGCATTTCAAGCTTACCCAAGTTCCACTGTGCAAACACCTTTCAGTCCTCACAGATGGGTTGGTTATAGATGAGCGAATAACATTGGAGTCACCTCGGTTTGACCCAGTTCTCCCACCCACCCCTCCCCACATCCCTCCCAAACAAAACTACAAAGGTAAACAAGGGATCCATCTAAAGTAGTCTTCATATCCTCAAAAACCCTGGTTGATTGGAAATCAACGTGCAAATGGATTATCAAAACTCCTAAACATGATCCCCATTTAGAAAGTAGTGGTTAAATATTACCAATCACCAATACTGCTGGACCAACCCGTCAAAAGTAAACTTCACACAAAACCAAATAAAATCTATGAGATGATGTTTTCCTGCATTATTGAACACACTGGTATGCTGATAAAGGAAGGAATGAGGGGAGAGAAGGTAGGACTCGTCAGTGTTTTTCATGGCTAAGTACCCTGTTTTCATTGGCAGGGAGGTTGTAAGACAAAAACAAAGCTGAAAAAATTAAACATATCAAAATCCACTTCCAGCAATATGATGACGGACACCGCTGGCATACTTTTCTCTCTTGTTAATTGAATCTTTGCTCTTTTCCCTTCCATCACCATCATGCTCTTTTTGCAGTTGCAGCGTGACGCAGGTTTACTAAGCACAAGCATCAAGGATCAATGTTTCGATTGTACAAATACCCACCACATCTGGCAAGACATAGCCCCTTTCGCAAAAACATGTAAAATATGTGTCTGACAGTACTTTGTATTTTATCTTCTCTGACACAGAAATAAATTCACACATGCAAAATAATCTACTACTCCTGATGATATTTTTAAGTAAGCTATGCTTTTTTGTTTAAAAAAAAGCAAATGTGGGAGAGAAGTTGTAAAACTAATGGCTATTGTGCTACCAAATAAGCAAACACTAAAGTCCTACATACGGGGATCCAGATGCCAGAATCCCTTATAAATCTTATAGCTCAGTAGAATAAAAAAAGCAATACTTTGCAATTATTTTTCTATGTGCATCGCCACAAATGAAATGCCCATCATTTGCCTCAGGTTTCCTTACTTTTCTTTTAGTTTTTATCAGTCATTTTGATCAGTCTGTAAACATTATTCTTTAATAGCACCTACAATACTCTTCTCTTTGTGCTGTCTCTTAGTGTAGACTTAACACATAAAACCACAGTCTGATCAAACTTGTAGCCCCCCATCTGCCACAAATGACTACTTGCTCAACTATGCCACCCACTTCATTCCTTCTTGTCTCTCCTCCTCCACTGGCAAGTATCTTTGTTGCCTTATTTGTCAGTGTAACAAGCAGCAGACCGTTAGACTAGCTCACTGTGACATCTCTGCCCTCCTGGGATGCCTCCTTGTCTGGCCCACCCATCTGGTTTCCCTGTCGGGCCTCTTTGACTCAACTAGTGAACCCAAGACCTGACAGGGGAGGTGGAAAAGAAAAATGAGGAAGAAGGAGGGTGGCTGATTATTTTCTTACCTCATTTACTCATTTTCTGCTACTGTTCTCTTCTTAAATGGTTCCTCAAACATGTCAAGTCCATATCTACTGGCCCTTCCCTAATAACTATTGCAGGTGTTCCACAATACTACACTCGTTTCAGTCCAAGTATTGAAACTGCTCCATTTCCTTTCCCTTTGTAAAACCTGGGGATACATATTTCCTTTTATCTTAACCATATACCTTATGGCAGAGTGCTGGCAATGCAGCCAAATCATTGGTTAATAGGAGAGAATGGACAGAGATAGTGATATCGTCTGTAAAGAGAGAAGCAGTAATACCATTGCACCCAAATGGGCAGTTCTTTTTGATTACAATGTCAAAGAGAAGAAGAAAAACGTAGTGTGGCTATGGCATCCCTTAGTGGATAACATAGTTCATAAATTATAATACAAACCCAGAGAGGAGTAAGAAGGAGAGAACATAATATTTCTTATATCAACTAAACATCTGACTCCAGACTGGGAATTTTCTTATACACCCGTCTATTGCTGAACTGGGCTGAGTTTAGAACACCCCGTGGGCCTGGGTATGCACTAGTCTTATTGGCTGAGTAAGGCATCACATGCTCTTTATTGTACATGTCATTAGCTATCCGCCCGTCCCTTGAGCAGTATGAAGAGGTGGATTTAACGGAAGAGCGGAGATTGTTCGCATCGTTGCGTGTTTTGATGGGGGCTGCTCCTAGGGCTGCTGCAGGAGAACCTACTGCCAGCTGTTTGTAAATATCAGAGGAGCTTCGCCCATGAACCAGTCTGCTGCTGGTATCATCCCTCAGCGAGTGGCTGAGGAAAGGGTTTTCCGAGCCATGGGCCGGATACAGGGACTTGCTCCTCTTGCTTTCCTCAAGGTTATGGTTAAACAACATTGATTTGGATCCAGTGCCAAACAGTCTGCCGGAGTAGGGACGCATGCCGAAGAGGTTCGCATACTGCGAATCAGATGTGGAGTCCAAAAAGCGGTCTTTCTCCTTGAGGCTAACACTGCGTGCGGGTCGGCCTAGGTCAACATCCTTGGGTTTTTCAAGCATAATGTTGTCAAAGGAGTGCTGACGACTTAACCTCAAGCGGTTTCGTTTTTGGACATGCGGTCCATCTGTTTGTGGCCAGTACAGACCAAACATTTCATCTGGCTGCTGCTGCTCTTGGTGATGTAAGGTAGGACTCACCAGTGGGTCTGCAAGGAGCTGGTCCTCACTAATATCATACAAGTTGGCTGTGTGAAGGCATGCCTCACAGCGATTATAAGGTGAGCGTGTGCCAGATGCTGAGGAAGTTACAGCAGGGGTGTATGACCCTCCTGGTGGGTAGCTAGCGGTCACTTTGGACAAGCAGGAGCGGCAGTGTGTCTGTTTGTAGCGATCAATGGATTCATGAGGGGATAGGGAAAGGTTTTTCTCTTTCAGGCTGTAGTGTTTTGAGTAGGCTGAGTCTGGCAGGAGATCTGAGTCTGTGTGATGCAAAGGTGAGGAGTTCAGATGAATGATGGGCTGCTCACACTTCCTGTAGTTGTCACTGTGGTCTGAGTAAATTTCAGGATAATCCAAATCATCTGCAGAAAGACCATGACTCTCTCGATAGTGAATGGGGTCTGAATGGAGGCTCAGCTCACGGTCTGAGTCAATGGTGTAAATTTTCTCTCCTCCTCCTCCTCTTCCAGTTTGGTTGGTTCCGCCGCTGCCCTGCTTAGTTTTTAAGTAGGACAGCTCTACCTCACTGCAATCCCTTGGGTATTTTGACGTCACCGATCTTTTTTTTAAGTTGTCCTTGGCTTTCAGGTGCTTGTTATTTTCTGGGTCCTTGTAGGAGGCTGCCCTGCTTGAACAGTCGGAGATGTCGGAGTGGGCTGTGTCTTCAGGGAGGTAGCGCTGCGTCTTCATTGACATTCGTGGGTCCGGCATCAGCATGTCAGGCATCGGCCCTGGTGGCACAGAGCGGAGTGTGTCCACTGACTTCTTCCACAGCGTCCGCGGTGGCTTGGCATTGGTCTGAACTGAGTCAGCACTTACTGCTACTTCCACTGTGTTTGGATTGGCATCATTCAGGGTCAGGGGATGCTGGCCACCCTGGAAGATATAATTGTTAAGGTGGTCTTTGTGGCGGTTAGCTAGATAGGACTGCAGGTCACCAGTGTCCCCATAGATCATATCTTTTGGAGCATAGCTGCGGTTATCAGCGTAGATGAAGTTACCCTTCTCTGCCATCATGTCCATGATCATGGGACCAGCCGAGTGCATAAATTCTCGTTTGGGTGAGTTCATGTGGGAGCCACCCAGATTAGACATGTTGGTCATCTGTTTGGCAGATTTAATGAGCTTGAGCATTTTGTCCTGAGGGCTGAAGTCAAGATCTGTCTTCTTCTTCATGTCAATGTGGACACCATGGATGCAACTCCAGATTCCCTGTGTGAAACATACAAACACAAAAAGTGAAAGGAAAAGATAGTACTAATAATAAGAATGAAGACAGTAAAGAGAAAGAACATAAGGAGATAAACAAAAGAAGAAAAGATAGACGGGACAAAATAATGATCACTTATATGTATCCATGCACTTAAGGTTTTATCAAAATGAATTTCATTGGCAGGGTTTCAACAAATCTTAGTAAAACTGTTCTTTGAAACATTATTAAATGAAGCCATCTTTCATTGTCAGGGAAATGCACCTGCTGACAAAGAATGTCTGACCAAGGCCCACAGAAAAGATGCAAATTGAATTTATATAAAATATGACTCATCAAAACAACCATGTTTGATTGAGTTAAAAAGGCAATGGCATGGTAAGTAATAAATTGGGAATCAACCCTAAAGACATTAAAACAAGATAAATCTAACTAGCTAAAGAATTAAGTTTTTTTTTATCCGCATACAGTATGTTTATCAAAATCAAAGATTTTTATGTTTTTGAAAAGGGACACATAGTATATGATGCAATGCTATGAAACATTGTGTTTTGTTGTGAGCTTTATTAATTTCACAGTACAACTATATTCTATGACTGTATTAAAACCTTAAAACCACCCAGTGCTCAATAAGAAGAGTACCTCCAAACTCACTAACCTCAAACACCAATGTTATATAAATATGGTTCTATATGTCATGTTTCTTTTACCTGAAACATGTTTGAAGAACACCAACTTTGACATAGCCTTGCAACATTATCAGTTTTAAGGTAAAACCATTTCCAGGGCATTTTCGGCAAGCATATAATTTGTTAAACCTATCAAAATGTAGGACACTAAACGTGTATTTTACCTAAAATTACTTATGAAAGTTGCTTTGGATTAATATTTTTCTCAAGTACTGCACCGTATCCTAACTGAAAGATTTCCCCACTCTGCCTTCGTCTGAGAACCTCTGCACACAAAGCCACACTGCTTCAAAAATAGTGCAGAGACACTGCAGTGCTTTTAGGGATGCATGTCCATGTCTTCTGTTCTCACACACAACCAGAGAGTGCTAACCTTATAGCAGAATGAGAGAGTTACATTGATTAAACCTTGGTTGCTGTGGTTTCCACCCAAAAAAAAAACATTCCGCAATTAGGGTCTATTTTTGTCGATATTCAGGGCTGCCTCGTGATCCCTTCGCGTGCCTCCATCCTCATCCCTCCCTTCCGTCCTTCTCTGAGCAGCCCTCCCTTCTTTCCTTTCTTTCAGTAAATGTCTTAGTTTAATATTAGCTCGCTCTCTGTCACTGCTAGAGTGTGAAAACATGCCTATGCCCATCATTTATTCATATGATAAAAAATATAACTCAAACAAGCCTGTAAATGCAGCTTTATTCTCTAGTAGCGCTGCAGCGCTTCACTGCCCCGTATAGCCTTTATTATGACCATTGTTAACCCAGTAAGAACACCCAAGGCCTTGTTGTCTTTTATTCAAAATAAAAATTAACATGTGTAATGTGGAAATCCTGTTGTTGTTACTGCTATGCGAAACCACTGAACAAGCTAAATAAATGAGTATGCAAATACTGACCACATTGACACAAACAGTTCCTTACCCTGCTGATGGAGAAGAGAAGGCCAGGCCTGCCGGAGCAGACGCCGGTGAAGCAGTATCTAAGCCTCCAGTAGAAGAGATGCTCAGAGACAAAAGTAATGAGGGACAGTCCCATGGCTGTGGCAAGCATGTAGAAGACCCCGGCCATGTTGTCCACATCCAGCTGACTGGACATCACTTCATTCTTTTCATTGTGGCAAATACCAGTCAGCCACTGAGCTTCTAGTTCTTCCATTTCACCTGAAAAACAAAAGACCAGACACAATCAAAGCCACTCCGTTCAGTTTACTTAATTCTTAAACGAAACTCAAATTAATGCATTATGAAGAGTATTACATTAATAAGACCAGAATCATAACTTAAGTTGTGGACAAGGGTGACTTCCTGTAATGGTTTCATTCATTTGCATACATTTTTTCATAACTCTTCCTCGGGAATATTGCAGCAATTAGTTTTTATTATTGCTGATGACTTGGAGAAGCCTCTGACAAAAGACAGAAAATGGTAAAATCCTTGTTCTATAGAGGGTTTTAAGGGTTTCCATCATTTGTAGTTGTTTATGCAGGATGTTTTTATTCCAGAACAACAGACTGTGATGTAATAATGCATAGCAGTGCATAATTAGTACACATCATAATAGATGATAATGATGTGTATACAGAATATTACGCAGATCATGCCTGCTTATAAACACAAACACAATTTACAAGCCTAAATTAGTATTATCCAATATTTGTATTCAGTAAATGTAAAATAAAACTTTTGCAGAAGTTGGAAACATGCATTGTTCATTTTTCAATTTAGTATATAATCTTTAGGCTCCTGTGCACACTGAAAGTTTTCCACCCAAATTAATGTTGTTGATCAGCTGTTTTCTCAAGATAACACTGCTATTTAGAAGCATCACCTTTAGTTTTTTTTCACAATGTACATGGAAACTATGTTGCTTCACTATTTGATCTTCTTGAATCAATTTAATCTAATGTTTAAATTACTGACTTTAAACTCATTCATGATTTTCCTTTGACCACAGTTTCTGAAACTGATGGTTTACCAATATCCTTCTCAGTGCGTTGGATGATTCTTAAACATTTGGAACAGTTTCATTAATCTGCTTTGTTGATTTATTTGTTGTTTGAGATTAATAGGTTTATCTTTTTGAAACAGAGCACCATCTTCCCACAGTTGCATGATCTGCCCAATACTAGGTAATATTTGCAAGACAGGCAGTTTTTGTCTGTAATGCTCAAAGCAAAACTTTAAATAAAAAAGGCTCTTTATATTTATAGATTAAACAAGCTGCAATGGTTTTTATTATAGCTATTACAGAATCTTAACTTAATCTGCTGATGCTCAGCTTTTGTTTTTGTTGCATTGTAAAAAAATTATTTACAGAAATTCAATTAAATGAATGCACCAGTAGACTGGTAAATTAACCAATAAGACTCACTGTGGAATAATCTTGAGAAAGAAACATTTCCACACAGGGTTTGACTTTCTGGAGCAGCCGGCTGAAGTGCTTTTGTTACAATTATTAGCAATAAATCTGAGCAAATGCTCCCTTGTTGGAGAAATATAGCTGAACTTTAACATTAACTATCACAGTTATGTAAATACACAACTTTATGAGTCTTTGCCCAAAACACTGTATGTCTATTGGACTGCAGTTGTCTGGTGACATATAAACACCTGGATGAGAGACAATTATCATTCAATTATATACATGCATAAATACATATATATACATACACACACACACACACACACACACATATATATCCA
>JBAMHV010000022.1:7266780-7282384 GCA_037177535.1 Pseudomugil gertrudae
GGAAAATTGGACTTCCACAAGCTGCTCATTATCCTGGACTGTTCCTCTGCTAAATCCCATTTCTCATTCAAATAAACTAATTTTTTGTTCTCAGCTCCTGTGTGTGGCTGATCTTCGGGTCTGCGCAGTAATTCATTGTAGGTAGGTAGATAGATTTATTTATGTGTATCACTTGCTTGGACACCCCCTTCACACACACACACATACAAACGCCCCATCCCCCAAACCTCCATTTACTAATTACCTTTGTATACCAGTTGTTTTACATTAAAGATTGAAATTTGTTCCATTGGCTAAAAGTAGTGAAAGGTTAAACCTTTCTTTCTTGAGATACCTGGTGCTTGCCACAACAACAATGACTCAGAAGTCTACCTACCATCAATAGCACATGTACTAAGTTTGGATACACAATACAAAATAATAATCAATCTCTTTGTATGTTAACATATTCAACTTGACAGCCGTAGTCGTTTTACATTGGTTTTAGGATGTGGACCATTGGGACACCTGTATGATTATAACTAACCGTGCATTCCTATCAAATCCTGATGTCCTTCTGAAATGCAGCAGTTGTCCATGTTGAAGCTAAGAGTCAAGTTTCTCCTGACTGTGGGTATCATACTTCCTATGCATGCCCACTTGTGTGCTCATTTAGTCAGAAATTTTATTCATATTCAATTAGTTGTCATCAATTCCAACTTTTTGAAAGATCTTAAAGAAAAAGCAAGATTTTACAAGTACCTACTGAACATCATGGAGCCTTGTCAACAAACTACTTCATTACATCTTTACCTTGTTGTCTGAGAGCCCAGTGACTTGATCAACAAACTCCTCCTGAATCATGAAAGCAGCCAAATTGGCAGTGTAGGAAGCCAAGAAGATGACAGCAAAGAAGGCCCACACTGACACTATGAACTTGCTGGTGGTTCCTTTTGGGTTTTGCACTGGCACGGAGTTGTTAAAGACCAGACCCCACAGCAGCCAGACTGCCTTTCCCATGGTGAAAGAAGGGCCATGTGGATCTGAGAAAAACAGATGGATGGCAAATAAACAGTCAGTTTAGACTTATCAGAAAACTGAATCCTGTGCTGTACATGTTTAGTCTACACTCACCTTTTCCTTGTGCCAAGTTTCTGTTGAAGCCAAGAGGACTAATGTACTCAAACATAAAGACAGCCATTGCAGTCACCAGTAGGAGCATCACAAACATCATCACCCACACTGATGCACTGAATGGCTCTGTGGAGAGAGAATTAAAAACACAATGATATTAGCATGTGTTTAATTAAATCTTGCATATCTTACATATCATTTTCTCTAATTGACCTAGTAGCTAGTTCTGCCTGACAGCGAACAAAAGGATTCAATCACTAAACACGCAGATCCACATCACGGAGGTCTGACACAAACTCCTCGCACACTCTTACATTTGACTGTATAAAGCGTAGGAAGCCCTGGTGTCAGCACTCCTGTCCTCCCTCTGAGCTCACAACACTACTGCAGAGATTAAACTCTGCTGTAATGTATGGGGAGCACTGCTGGCACTGGGCAGCCAATCTGTGTATAATTCTGTGTGTGAGTCAAGTGTATGTGTGTGCTGGCAAATGACCACTGCAGGGTTTTCCTGCTGAGCCTAATTGCCACTTTCATAGCACTAACTGCACGTTGCATACACGTCAGTAAGTCTACCTCCATGTACTGTCATCTACTTGCTTATTTTCTGTTCACATGCTCGTATGAGCCTTTGCACTGTTACAAAGTTGTGTGCAGGAACTTGGAAGTGGACAAAAAGGAACTCTGCATCAAATGAATGTGACTGAGCAGACATAACAGGGACCCTGATGGGTTCTTTGGGTAAAATCCTCCAGCTAAGTCCAGCAGGTAAGTGAGTGCCATTGTGGCATGAAACGGGAGTTGAGCTAAATCCGTCAGATGAAAGAAAAAGTATTGACAGCTGTGTAACAGAACTAGCTGATATTGTCAGTGCTGTACTTCAGGGAACACACCCACACACTGGATAAAAAGCAAGCAGGGTAGATCTTCTAATTCTTTTACAAGTCTGACAACAAAGGCATTGTTATTTACCAAGGAAAGCTGACGGTGAGACCGTTCCATTGCTACGTGAGACCATGACGCTGATCCCAGTTTCTACGAACGGGACGGAGAAATCGATGACCTCAGAACGCTCCTCATTGATCGTCAGAGATCCGACGGCCATGACGGCTTTCTTATAGACCACCTGTTCAGGAGGGGAGGGCGGCATGAATGGGGATGGATAAGGAGGGGTGACAAAGGATGAAGAAAGGGTGAGGATGGAGAAAGAGAAAAGCAAATGTTGTAGCACTGACTGATTGACTGATTTCACACACGAGAAATACACAACACAACAATCATTACAATTCTGCTTTTGATGGATAAAACTTATGAAAAAAGTTTTCACTCTTGGTCACGAAGTGCATCTACTATACAACACATGACTAATGAAGTCCATCATTCAAGACTGAGATAGATCATTTGCAAGTAGAAAACAATAATTGCAGTTAACAATCTTCCCAGAAGTTGATTTTAAAGTAGTTTCCCTTTAGTCAAACTCTGAAATACTCAGAGCAGCAATATAAAACCCAAAACTACATCATAGAGTATTCAGGCCTCTGTTAGTTCATGACAAAATAGGACCAGACTGAACAAGTTTTACTTGTTTTGGGGTTGCCCAGAGAAAACTTCTCTCTAAAAACCACAATGGCCTGTTTGAAGACCTCTGACACAATGTTCTCTGGACAGCTTAGACTTTGTTTTTCAACCCTGGTTCTTGGGAAACACTGCCTTGCGTGTTTTGGTTCCATCCAACTCCAGCAAACCTGATTCAGGTTCATTAAACTGCTCGTTAGGTCCTTAGCAACTCTGCTAATGAGCCATTTATTGGAGTCAGGTGTGGTAAAATAGGGTTACCTCTAAAACACGCAGGGCGATGTTCCCTGAGGACCAGGGTTAAAAAATACTGGCTTAGACCAATGTGAAGATGTTCTGGGAAAACTAATAACAGCATTTCAGCATGGACACCTCATATCGACTGTTAGTGGTAGATGGTGGAGGAAGAGTGATTTGGGCTTATTTTGCAGCTACATGACCTGAATATCTTGCAGAATTTGACCACGAACTTTTCAACATATTTCAGAGTCATATGTGTAGCTACTTATCCGACAGCTAAAGCTTGACTAAAAGTGATTCACGCAACATGACACTGATCCCATATAATAGAATAACTGAAAAGAAAAACATTTAATGTGTTGAAATGATCTGGTTAAAGTCAAGACCTCAACCTTCTTTATATGGTATGCCTAGAACTGAAGAGAGCTGTGTGAATACATGCTCCTACCAAGATCACTAAACTGAAATATTTTTAAGTAGAGTGGACCAAAATTTAACCACACTCCACTGTATGAGAGAATAATCACATCTTATGGAAACTGATTAACCCAATTAACACCAATTCTCAAAATTTTACTAGGTTCTTCCTGACAAGACTACTTAGTTGTTAGAGTTTGGGCTTACATAAACAGAAACAGGCACAGAGCTTCAACGAGTAGCTACACATCTTAAGACTATGGGAAACAAATTTACAATACCTTTAACTTACTTGCTAAGGTGTGCATTAGGTCACTATCTTCCATGACAAAAAGTGTAACATAGTTTTTTAAAATGCCTCCAGGTTTTGTATAAAGTTTAATTTACCAAGTGTGTATCAGAGATTTTAAAGTCGGTCTGATTCAGTGTGCAAGCTAGAGCAGGTGCTTAACAGGATGAATATCAGACAGGCTTCAACATAATAAATGAAATCTGCTATAAAAAAAATAGGGACAACTATAAACTTTACAGTTCCTTCAAGACTACCTTCAGGCTGCAAATTAAAGATATGCAAAAGAGTTTTCATGCAGCAGCGGCAAAAGATTTGTTTACTTTCTAAACATTCACAGCTGTTGCCAAAGCCTGAAAGCAGAAAAAGATTTGTCAACTCTGATAGTTGTATTACACAAGTGTTGCTTCTCAGCTCAGCTTACCTCTCCCACCATCCCATTCCAGACATTGTTGATCTTCTTGCCATGTTTGCCATTGGTAACCAGGTACAAGTCATAGGTGAACTTAACATACTTGGCAATCTTCTTCAGAATATCAATGCAGAACCCTTTGCAGCACTTTTTGATATAAGTCCCACCAGCTTCTGTTGTGTTGCTACAAAGAAACAAGAATATACACATCATTAGCAACTGGAATGACTTTCAAATGTGATTTACTGATTTGCTGTTCTTAATGCAAAGTGAATGAAACTGCATGGGATGACTGCTGTTTGCTTTTGTGACAAAGGACATAACTTGTGTAAATATCTGGGTTTGCAAGCATTAAGTAAAAGACATTAACCTTTCCTGCTCCACATTTTAAGCATTTGCCTTTCTTTCCATCCTACTTGGCAAACTGACATGACCACACCAATAAACAAACCTCTCCCTGAGTCTTTTTCACCTCTAAGTTTGGGTCATGCTGTCCGGGAATGACAGAACACTTGACAAATAAGCTCCTTTCCTCTTTCTCCTTCCGTGTCTCTAGAGAAGGAGGGCTTGACGGCGCTACATCTGCAAGCCTTGTGCCATCTGCGTATATGAATATGAGAGCAAGGGAGTTCAGACGGTGTCCGCTTGCACGCACACAAACACGACGGAGTGCATCAACTTTCAGCCACCTGGGAATCTCATTTAACTTTCAGATGTGTGCTAATTAGAGGACGATAACCTCGTCCTTTAGTTTAACAACAGCCGGGGTGCAAACTTGACAAAGAATGGGGGGGAAACAAAAAGAGGAAAAATTTCAGATAACCGGCTGTGACTCTTTAACTTCAGAGATGAAACTCACTTCATAGCAAACAATGTACCAGAAAATCACAGGACAATGTTTGACCCAAATGTTGAAGTCCTCCTCTAAACTCACAGCAAATAATCTTGTAAAAATTCCTCACATATAGCTTCATTGTTTTCAAACCGGAACAGATATTTCATCAGTCCCATTGGAGGGGTGCATGTGTTTACTGGTTTGATTCTAAGCTGGCCTTTTCTATGTGATATAAAGATAAATGGTCTAAAAAAGTATTAGTAACACCCGTAAAACACTCACCATTTTCTATAGATACAACTGCAAACCATGGATAAAAGTCAGTGAGCTAGTTGAAAATTAAATAAAACTGAAAAAAATCCATTCAAAGCACTTAAGAAATAACACAGCGAGAGAATAACCTGTCTGTTTTATTACCAGATAACCAGAGTTTTGTCTCCTTTGACTTGTCTAATAAATAAATAAATAAAATAAACTTGTGAAAAACATTAGCTATTTTGAATCCATTCGTTTCAAAATCTTTTGTTTACTTGGTCTAAACATTTAAATAAAGGATGCAGAGGGACATTAGTCATGACTACAATAGCTATGCACATAGTATGGAATATAAAGTGAACTAATGGAGTAAAAGAACCAGAAGCTTGTATATTGTTACTAATAAGCTCTCCAAACAGGTCCCAAGGTAGATGCACTGTTGTAAATAGTGAATTACCATGAATTACTGATAATATGAATGTTGTCCTGTTTGTGCTGGATTATAGCAGGGGAAACATGAAAACTAAATGGTTTCTGGTCAGTTAATATGCTGGACAGTAACTGACTGTGGCGTATAAACCAGAACTTTAATAACTGCTCTTATGAACACCGTGTCCCCACTTAAGCAAGCCATAGAGCTCAGGCAGTAAGAGCATGTGATGTTAGTGAGGCTGTTTGTGAAGTTGCCAGACCAACTTGATATAGAAACACTAGAGGGCCTGAGGGGTCTCCAGAGAGGGCAGTGTGTGTCAGTGATTGTGTGTGTTCTACAGTGCAGAGGGGGGCTTGTTCTTAGGCCCAGCCTGGATGAGTGAATTTATACTTCTGCATGCATGGATACCCCTCAGACCCCCCATCCTGTCCCACTCCCTCATTCTCTGCCTCTTTTATACCCTCCATCTATCCCTCTTTCTCCAAATGGACCGGATGGATGCTTGAGTGGGAATCACGCTTTGGGAAGGAGGAACGCAGCCAAATGCACTGGCCTGTGAGTGGACATGTGGCAACAGAGAGTGGATACAAACTCGTGAATGTGTGTTTGTGCTCCTCCTCGGAGATGCTTTATCCTCCGCCCTAATTCACAGTGATTCTGGATGATAATTCTCTTTCAGTCTCTTCATTGAGACCCTATTAGGCCTACTGCTTAATCAGCTCTGCTTGTGTGTGTTTGTGTGTGTCTTTGTGTGTATGCATAGCTTTTACTGTCAGCATAAAAAATGAGTGAAACACAGTAGTGGTAGCAATAGCCATGCCAATCTGACTTTGTGTCCCAGAGAGGAATAGTAACATTATCTTCAAACCCATTACATGCTTGATTCTGCACCACACAAACCACAGTGTTGACACACACACATGTGTATCAGGAACAAGCGGGAGGCAAAATTGGTGAGGAAAGGAAGTAAAGTGCTTAGTTCAGCAGTCAGCCTCATTTACTGAGGGAGGAAAGAAGCTATACTCTACAGGTCAACCTCTGTACTTGTGGTCTTGTTTACAGTGGATAGAGACAATGGAAAACCAATGTGATGTTACTATCTGTGACAATTAGAGTTTAAGGGGGTTTGTGGTATATTTTCATATAAATCTTACAAAAAGAGAGAACCTGAAACTCTTCAATATGTCTACTTTCTAAATCTATTCCAGATGTGCAAACAGATTGTTTGTGTGCTCCGTGTTTGCTTTAACAAAACTATTTTGAAAATGAAACCTGTCTTAGACTATCTTATAAAATGTATAGCATTTAGTCACTGATCAAAAATTCTAATGTAATGTGTTAAAATGTGCCTAGTTTACATGAACAGAACTATTACAAGTTAAGCCAATTAGCCATTACTCACCATTTGGTGAGCAATACCTTCTGGTCAATTTAATCTAAAATAAAGTGTGTTTGTAAAATGAAATATGAATAAAATCCACTATTACATCATATTACACATGTGCATTTACAGCATCTGTTGACACACTGGTGCTCCAGAGCTTATAGTTATAATGAGTTGTTTTCTTTGGGTTACTTGTTTTTGTAACAATATTTGAAACAATTTGTTGCAAAAGGGTTAAGTGCAGAACAGAGAGTTATCTTTTTTATTTGTAATTTACTGTCAGAGATAAAGTAGCACTAACAGTAAGTGTGTTGTGGTCAGATAAATCAATATCAGACTTACTCTTTGATATGCTTTCTGCAGGGCACAGAGTTCCTCATGCAGGTACCAGTCAGTCTTTCTACATCCTCCACAATGACAAAAGGTTTCTCCTCCAAGGTGACGATGGACAGGTGGTTGTCATCAAGCTCAGCATCACCAAAGGAGTTGAAACGGGGCCACACTGGGTACTTAATCGTCAGGCTGCCATTGTCCAGTTTACCCATCTGGTCAGCAGGAGAGGGAAGAGGATTGTTAATAACAGGTGATAAATAAGATTATTAACAAGACCATTGAACTTTGTCACACAAACAAATATATGTATGCTTTATGTTTAAAGTAACTTGTGAAGCTGGAACAACCTAGTGACTGTTTAAATTAGCCTAATGTTCTTTAACTTTTGAGCTTATCAAGGGGTTATAAACACACATACTTCCATAGCAAAATTCCATCAATGTGAATGAATGACGCATAGTCGGCTAAAGTTTGATACACTGCATGTTGTCTGTAAGGTGTAATGATTGCTATTTTGATTGCAGATCAAAAAATAAATGTAAATGTATGAATGCCATTGCATTAAGGTTTAAGAAGAGACGTGAGTATGTAGCAGTATAGAAGTTATTATTGCAGAAGGTTCTCAGTGCTGCAGTGTTGCACATTCTTCCATGGATGCTCTTCACTGATTGACATACACACACACACACACACACACACATTTTATATATATAAATGTATGTGTATGAGCATGGGTGTGTGATATGAATAGCAACAGGCATTAGGTCTGACTCGCAATTATTAATAACACAGGAGCCAGAAAAAATGGCAAACCCTAGCTCTCATTCTGAGAACTGCTTCCTCCACCTCATTTGTGTCTGTCTATCTTCATATGAAGCTGGGCTGTGGAGGAGAGTGAAAACAGGCACATACCTTTATTACCTCTGCCAGGAAGGTTGTTTTTTGTGCCATTAATCTGTTTCTGTATCTGTTTGTCTGTCTGTTTCCTTGTTTATTTATTTGCAAGTTTGGGCAAAAACTACTAAATCAATTTTTGTGAGATTTTCTGAGAATGGCTCCTGGTTTAACTTAAATTCCATAAACCTTTGGTAGTGAGCTGGCTCACCAGCTTGATCTTTTGAAGGATTCTTTCTCATTTCCAGACATGGAATAATACAGAAGTTCCCAACGGTTTTTACAAGATATCAAAGTTAGATCTACATCCAGACAAAGATCTGCAATCTCTCTATATATATGGTTAAACAATCATTTGTCACAGTAATAAACAAATATATATATTGTTTTTTCCATGCAAAACCATTTCTCAATCTCCTACTTGACAGGTTAACATGCTCAATACACACAATATAGCTATGTTAATCTGTCACACCTTTGACCCCGGAGTCATGAGACAGCAGTTGTTACCCACACACACATAAGCACTCACATTGTTGCTGCTTAGCCTGCACACTTGGTTAAGTCATTAACAGGCAGCAGTGAAGGAAATGAAATTAGCATTTTAATTGTTTTGCTTTGAGTGGTTTTCTACCCTCTGACAGGGATTAAAGTCTCTTCTGCGCTCTGTCGGCATGACTGTCAACGGCTCACTCTACTGTCGGCAGCATCTCTCAAACGGTGTGTGTGTGTGTGAATTTGTGTTGAAGAGACTGAAGCAGGACATTACACAGAGGTGGCATGTGTGCTGTTTGCAGTGTCACCTTCAATCTCCAGGGATTGGCAAAGTTTAGCTATCAGTTTTTATCTAAGTTGAGCTGTTTTGCACTTCACAACTGTGTGCATGTACTTACGTGTGAAGGCATGCATGTATTTATCAATGGGATGTTAGGCGGTGTAATGCAGAATATGAATTACAAAAAAAATTCTGACACGAATTCAGCTTTTTAACGTTATGTAATAGACAATATATTAACAATATATATTAACAATATATTTTTGGACTTAAGACAGGTTGTTAAAACAATCTGTGATAGATATTACCTGGTAACATGGAAATTGATATTCTGCCTAGATAAAATTAAAAACCAACTTTTGGTTGAAAAAGTATAATGTGGATCAAACTTTATCAGTTATTGTGATCAAGCGTTCCTGCAGTGAAGCGGTGGCAGCATTGCATTTTAAGGATATTTTTCAATATCTATTGTACAAAACTTCAGTACTGAAGAAGATGTTTTTAAATATAGATTCATTATAAAACAGTCCAAACAGATTTAACAAACCAAATCTGCTTACAAAGAGCTGTAGTAAATTCTGCCTAGAATCCTAGAAGACCCTTTTTCTAGTGGCAAGATATTCTAATATCTCATATAGTTGCCATGCTGACATTAAATATGGACAAAGTTTGTATTTCCTTTGCAGCTTCACATGAAGAAAAACTGCACATAATTTTTATTATATTATTTTTTTTCATGCAGAGCTATCATGTGATCCATGCTAACTGCCACATGCAAGCATTGGTTTCAAGGATTGTTTTTCCCAGGATCAAAAGGGATTAGATTCTTGCAAACAGCAAACAAACCTCAAAACATATTGGTGGATAAAGCAAGTAAAAACAGAAAGTTTAATCTTGCGAAGCAAGGATGCAAAGTTCAGGATGCAAAGCAATGCCAAATCAGGCTTTCTAGGGGGTGTCAAAGTGAAAAACAATAACAAAAAAGTTTAGCCATACTTCTTTTTTTTAAAAAAAGTACCATTCAGACCAATGTTTTTGTCACACTTTGTTTTTTAAAGTCTAAATACCTAATTTTATTTCCAGAAAGTGAGAACACAAATCTGGAAAAACACTTGATCATTTTTTTTATCAGACACTTCATATATTGGGCTCTGGTCACTCAACTGCAATGATAGATTTAATGTCATTAAATTAATGTCATTAACCATAAAAAAATAGAGAAGATAACTGTAAAAAAGGTTTAAATATCTTGTAGACAAGACAAGTGGCTTGTGCTAACAACCTGCGGCTAACAACCTGGCGGTATGACAAGCTGCAGCAGGTGCATCGAAAATATTCACGTTGTGCTTCAGGGGCAGTTATTACTCAGAATAGCAGCAAACACGTCTTGGATTAGTAAAATGCAATGTAAGCGGTAAAAGTGAAGACGTGGTTTAGATTAGTTTTCATGTTGGAAGCACACTTTTTATACCTAATCACACTGATATCTTCAACTAGAAGTTGTACAAACCAAGAATGTTTAACTCGTTTAGTCACTGAAATGATTTTAAGAGAAATGGTCTTTATGTGGATAGACTGGTCTACAAGCTGAAATAAGAGAAACAGGCTTTACTCAAAAGATGTTTGAGAAAATGAGAAGCAGGAGAATGAGGAGGAGGGAAAGAAGAAGCTGACTACAGCAACTCCTCTCCTGCCCCGCTGCTCTTCATTTCTCTCATCCTGCCCACTCTTTTATTCTCTCTAATTAAGAAAAAAGGGGTTATAAATTAATGCCCAGAAAGAAGAGAGGATTCTATTTATTGACCAGCAGGGAAGGAGAATGCTGAATCTTCCTGAATGTAATATCAGATATTACAAGTGCACAATACAAAGACGGCAGTGTAAGAGTGTGCACATATGATAAGACAGGCCGATAGGCTGATGGGACCAGTGGGGTTTGCTGCTTTGTAAAAAGCAGCTGAAGCATTTATATTGCATTATCACCCTGCAAAAGATATGAAAGCACTTGGTGATCAAGTGACACTGCCTAAGAGGAGAGGTGCTTCTTTACTTTCTATTGAGCTCTCCAGGGGTGATGAGGCTGCCTACAGGGAGGAGATCCTGAAGCTGGCTGCTTGGTGTTCTGAGAACAACCTCGTTCTTAATACCAAGAAAACCAGGGAGATTATCATCAACTTCAGGAGGTTCAGCACAGACCCAGCCCCCCTCTACATAAAAGGCGAGTGTGTGGAGAGGGTCCACATCATCAGGTTTCTCGGCGTCATCATCTTGGCCGACATCTCCTGGTCAGAGAATATCGCATCAATCACCAAGAAAGCTCAGCAGCGGCTACACTTCCTGAGAGTCCTCAGGAGGCACAAAATGAACTCTAACCTTCTGCTGACCTTCTACCCCTCATCTATCGAGAGCCTGCTGACATACTGCATCACAGTATGGTACGGCAGCTGCACTCTAGCAGACATGGAGAGGCTACAGAGGGTGGTAAAGACAGCACAGAAGATCAATGGCCGCCCTCTCCCCTCCCTGATGGTAATTTACACCTCCCGCTGCCTCAGCAGAGCCAGAAACATCATAAATGACAGCTCTGACCTGTTTGCCCTGCTGCCCTCTGGGAAGCGCTACAGGTGCATTGGGACTAAAACAAACAGACTCAAAAACAGTTTCTTTCTGGAAGCAATAACTGCCCTGAACTCCTGTAGGACCTCAAATCTGAAACACGCTGGACACTAACAACATATGTGCAACACATTCTGTCACATGACTTGTACAACATATCATGATCCGTGCAATAATATTTTGAATGTGCAATATTTTTTTCAGACATATACATCATACTTATATCTGCAAATAACTCGAGTGTGCACATCTGTTTTTATTCTGTAAAATATTTTATACCCTAGATCTTTTTATTTTATTATTTATCTTTTATACTGCTTTCCTTGCACTGACACTGGGGATGGCTTAATCTCGTTGGACATGTGTATAATGACAATAAAAGGCATTCTATTTTATTCTATTCTATTCTATTCTATTCTATTCTATTCTATTCTATTCTATTCCATTCTATTCTATTCCCAAGAAATCCTATAATTTCTTTTGTTTTGGCTTGAATGTGATCAACTTTTAAATATTTATCTTGAGTTTGATCTTTAATTTTATTTGCTGTCATGTTGTTTTCTCATTCCAAAACACCTCTCTCTTTGTACTTGACCCACACAAACACACAAACCAAGCAACACACTGTGCTTGTTCATCCTCAACCTGGCGGAACAAACACAGTAATAAATTAAAATAAAAAAAGACATAAATAATGTTAGAAGCTCTTACAGTGAGCACCTTCTCTTTGCAAGTCTCTCTGGGAGAGTTATTGTTGTGGCAAGCTGCATTATGGGAGAATGAGTTCTTAATAGCGTGGAGAAACCCATTCAGTCATAAAACAGTATCTGTCACTCCTGTCAGACAAAATTATGTCAGGAAAATGGATTCTGCTCTCCCTCTCCTACAGCTCACCCTCACACTGAGTGGTTGGGAGGATGAGTGTGAGTGTATATGTGTTGTATCTGCTTGGTTGCATCTGCCGATGTTTGTGAATGGAAAGTAGATGACAGAGTGGAAGAGCAAGGCTGAAAAGTGAAATCAATGACTAAGACTTGTTGAAGGCTGTTTTTATTAAGAATCAGAGATTCTGATCATAAACAAGTCTGCGTTTGTGTGTCGATTTGGATGTGTGGGTGTGTGCATAAGGACTTCAGTGTGTGTCTGCTCTCCATATTGTGATTCTTCAAGCACAAATCCCATGCTGTCTGTAATAATTATTTTGCAAACTGGCTGCTTACACTATGGCAGTTCCTGAAGCAAATTACACACTGTCTGCTCTGCAGGAATAAAGCACACCATCCTGGTTCTAAGCGGTAAATACAACTTTCCCATTCAGTTAAGGATGTCCCTTCACAAATTACAATTGCAGTACAATGCCACTGTACTATAAATTTTTAAAAAAGCAGCGTCTGTATTTCCTCACTCATTTATGCACAGGGAGAGCATCAATGCTTATTTTGACAGGACGGCTTCTGTTCAGTCTTTTTTTTTTTCTTTTGCTTCTCGGACATTTTTCTCCAACATAGAAAAAGTAGAGCTGCTGATAGAGATAGAGCACTTTGCAGTATTTTGTCTTTCCTAAACATTTAAGTGTACCATGTACCTAGGGCAGCAGAATGTGTGTGTGTTGCAGAGAAATAGCAAGAACACTTGCACACTGAACACCTGTAATAGGTGGAACAAAGATAAATCTCACACATCTTGGTTGCTAAGCTCCCTCTTTTCTTTCCGTTGCCTCCTATTTTTCACCTGTTTTTTTATCTTTTCTTTCACACTCATTTGCTCTCACTATCTCAGCCCATCTGCCTATATCACTTGCTCATCTTAGAATTATTCCATACTGCTGTCTTACTGGCTCTGCGTCCTGTACCCCAAGGGGACACATTTTATATTTTTAGTGCAGATTCATATTTTAGTGCAGTTACTGAATTTTTATCTCTTGATCATCTTGGAAGTTTCTTCCACACTCTGCCACTGATTTCTGGTGCATGGGTGGGACAGAGGTGCCAGAGAGAAACACAAAGGAGCTCCCAATTATGTTTCCACTTTAGGTTTAGGTGTGACTCTTTCTCTCTCTCTCTCTCTCTGCACCACAGTGAAGTGTTACTGATCAATTTCACGAGTGCTCTGTTTACAACACACTACCTCTCCTCCGTGCATCAACAAAGGATGTGTATGTGTCAGCATGAAATATAGAAAAAGCTAGTCTCAAAGACTGGGTGGAAACTGTGCAGATTGCAGCAAACTAAACTGAACACTGTAATACATACACAAGAATGAGTTCTGACTAATACCCAGATTGATAACAGCAAAAGGCTCTTGTATAGTGTTTCTGTTGATAACCAGCACTAACTGAGGTTTGAAGTACTATTGGGGTACAACATCTCGGTACAAAGACAAAAGGTTACAGGACAGATAGGAATGAGGACAGGGAGGAAATATGGAAATGTATAGTAAAAGTAAAAAGTTGTGGAAGGGAGGTGAAATGTGACAAAGAGGAAGTAAGAATAAAAGGTAAGCAAGAGTTTCAGAATCAAATGAACAAAAATAAAAGGTAGTGATGATGCAAATATATCACAATCAATTTTCAATTTATTGCCTGTTCAGATCCTCCCTATAAGACACACCTGTTCTTTGCCACTTCTCTCCAACCTGTTCTCTTTCTCATACAATATGCGCTAATGGGTCATTAAATATAAAGTATTCGTGGAAGTATGCGGCAGAGAGACGCAGACATAAAGACACATGACTGCCATTCAAAGTCCATTATGAAACCGAGTATACCATTTACAGTGGTCATTTTGTTTTAAAATGACACGTTCTCACCATAACCATTAAAAGTAGTCTGTAAGCTTGTTTAAAATGAGCTCATTGATCATGTAAGTTCTTTATAAGACAAAAGTAGCACGTTCAATACGGTGTTTTAAAATATTGCTGGTTTTAGTTGGCCTAACATTTCTCCTAAAAGTTTGTGCAGCTGTACAGTCACAGGAGTCGTTTGACTTCACTCAACTCCTTCTGAGAAAATATAAAGAATAGATTTTCAATTAAATCTAGTTTAAAATAACTCTCTGGGCCAAACCTCTTATTCCTATATATTATTTCTAGCTCCAAATACTGAAACTAAATAAAATAAAAAAGCGAGTCATGTTGAGCTGAAGGCTTTAAAGTAGCATTTCACAAACCTGACCTTATGGTGGCTACAGACACTTTTATGCACATTCAAAATGTTATGTTTATTTACACTTCCCCAGCAGCTCAACCTTTGGGTGGAAGGTGCTCTTATGGAGAAAAAATACCAAAACATGGGGAATGGTTATTTTACCAACATACTGAAACATATTCATGAAAGTTTGATAAACTTTCACATTTTTTTTCTTTCCTTTTTTTTTGTTTCCCAGAAAAAAATGTTTATGATAGTTGTGATAAGACAGAAAAAAGACTAAAAGCTTTGGAAGGATGAGGTTAATCCATATGACTAGGATTATCATATGACTAGATTATCTCCTGTCCAACCCAGAGCATTTAGGTTTTTATGCACTTAAAAATTTAGGTCTAGTTAATAAACATTTATTTTTACTTTTCGCTGCAGTCTAGTCAATTTGATCTATCAACATGTACATTTTTGCCACTGCAAAGACTCGTGTTATATGTGTATAAAGATAGAAAGATCCCCAGCTAATACTTTGGCAGCAGCTTGTATTTGTTGCTGAGATAGCTCACACTGTTAAAAACAAACACAAACCAACCCAGCCATCTACAGAAATGGATCTTACCTTCTCCCACTCTCTCTCCTTGTTGAGAACAATGACCACCAGCTTTGGATTTTCCTGGTAGCCATCCTCCGTGAATGACAAGTCTTTGCCATCCCACGTTACATTCATCATGTACCTGAAAACAGAAGATGATGGATTGTGAGGTAGGTAGTAGACATAAGAGATATCAGGAGGAATAGGAAGGCATGTTATATATTACTTTTACTCTGATGGTATAAATTTTAAAAATGGGATGATGAAAGGATCATAGAAGAAGTGAGAAAAAAAGCATATAT
>JBAMHV010000022.1:7315032-7327877 GCA_037177535.1 Pseudomugil gertrudae
ACATAACAGTATTACATCTATAATAAATGTCCTAACAGTGAACAAAAATAAAAATGAAATACACATTCACTTCTTTTAAAAAAAAAACAAAAATATACTTTCACAAATATAACAAAAGAAATACATTTCACAGGGATTACATGCAGATGGAGAAATTTTGAGCATTAAGGAAAAGAAATGTCCCAGGCCCACATTCTTACTATGAACTGCTGCAGACATTGCACCATGAGACCTTTTGCTAAAGATCTGCTAACAATGTCTAGTTTGTCTCTGCAGCTGTACAAAAAAAAGACTATATGTTCCAGATTATCCAGGTTTGCAGGTGTAGCTGAGCTAATGGGTTCTAGAGAACAATGGAAGTAGCTCCTAATATCCTAAAGTCCTACTGCCTTAAAACTGTAATGCATCGAATGACATCTTTTCTTTTCAGTTATTAGTCAAACCCTCAAGTGTTGATATTGAAATCTAGTTGCAGTTGATTAAAAATGTGAGTTTTAAAAGTTTTCACATTTTCAAATCTGTACAAGGTTTAAAAGATCATTAATTCATATTATAGCATTACTGGAGTATAGTATAACAATATTAATTACTATAGTTATTACTAGAAAACTATATTTAGGAGTAATGGGTTCAACTCAATTAGTGGTTTCTTCATGGTCTCTGTCACAAAATGACAATGCATATATTGTTTTAGCTAGTCTTTCTGTAAATGAAAATATTAGAGTGACATTGGGTCTTGTGGGAGTGGCAGACAGTATTGACTTAAAGCATGCACTCTAAGCATGGTATCTTCACACCCTTGCAGTGACAGACTGACAGCTTGTGTAACATCTAAACCTACCCAGAGGAAAAGTGGTTAGAATGAGCGTATACCTCACTTCTTAGGTGTTCAAGTGCAGCCTCAATATGGTGGAGCATGCATGTGTGTACTAAAAAGACAGTATTATGACAATTGTTCAAACCCCACACAACATGGTGTCCAATAGGGAACTTAAAAACTGAGGTTGTTGTTGGCTTATTGGAAGGTGTTGCTGTGGCAGTCTGTTGCTCACATGTTGCTAAAACATGCCAGGAGTAGCTAAGGCTCTTGAATTTCTATCCAAACAGAATCATATTTTGGACAATAAATGTTTGGATCACAGGTTATACACTGGGCACAACAATGATCTGAAACATAAAAGCATGTTAGGAAATAGTATTATAGTCATTCCTTAATCAAACACTAAAATAAACATTTATGTTCAGTTAGACTACCTTAAACGTGATTTAAAACCTTGGAAATGTTAACATGCTGTTTCCATCTTATTGCTCATTCTCAACCTCCAATTTGCTATTCTTACAATATTCCCCATTCACTCTTTGTAACTGCGCAGTACAGTCTTTATCCTATTACGGTCTCTTTGCTTCTGTGGAGCAGTTTCAGTTGTAGACACAATGAAAACTGGCAGGATACATTACTTAGCACCCTTCTCCTCCCACCCCGGTTCTCCCTCAATACCGCCCCTCCTTTTTCTCCCTCTCTGGTTTTCAACAATGAATACATTTTTTCATCATACTATTTTCTTTGTACTTTAAGTTTCTCTCACTTTGTCTTGCTCCAGTTTCTCCCTCCTTCGTTGCATTTCCATGCACCTTCACTTTTGTTCTGCAGGCTGCACATGTTTGCTAATGACTGATCTGCTGCTCGCATCCACCCAGCAGTGCTTTTATGTTGTTGCCAAAACTAATAGCAAAGAACAATCCCAGTAATGATTTGTTTCTATCCTTCAGTTTTCTTCTGAGATACAGAAAAACAACTGCAGAGGAATGGTTAAACTGCTTAACCCAGAGGCCCATTAAAGGTGGATTAGAAAATTGTGATAATGATGTGTCTATTGAATATAAAATGAATATAAAAGACTCTTCAGCATCTCTTTACATGAATGGGGTTCATCAAGCACTAGATGTAGGAGATTCTTAAAAAAAAACATATTTTTGCAAACATGAAATGCAAACAGTTAATTCATTTTAAACAGCAGTTCCCATGAGCTCCACATAAATTGCATGATTATAATGATCACTGCACTACCTCTAGATTTTGGATGAAAAGCAGTAGTGGAACTGGATATCTACTCCTTTGGTGCATCATCAGTATATTCCAACCCTGTGGCTTGGCAGGGCACCAAGGTAGTCCCCTGCTGATGGAAAGGGGCTTTGAATAAACCAGGGATGTTATTTGACGAGCCACATAGGATCTGATGGCCAATTGGAATGCTCCCAGAGAGAGATTGCTGATCTCTTTATCTGTCAGCCCTGTATCCTATTAGAGTTTCACCTTCTTTCACACCCTGCATTCAAAAGATGAGAACAGCTTTTAGTAAGCTGCATGCTGACTCTCATCCTCTCCTGCTAACAACTTTCCCCTTTTCTTCTCCTTCCTTATGTCCTTCCTCTCTTTGCACCTTCCCTTCCCACTCATTGCCATACATTTTCTCTCAACTTTCTGCTTATTTCCTAATAGATTTGTTGGTAACTTCCTTTTCTAATTGAGCCGTTCAGGCCTTTTGTCATCTGGTGTTGCTGTAAACAGTTTATTATGACTATAAAAAGTATCTAAAAGTTGATTCCTAGTGAACCTAGTTTAGATTGTGGAAAGTTTGGATAAGAAAGACAAGCATAGACTTCCAATGAGCGAGCAGTAGTGCAAAGTATCCAGCTTACATTCTTTGTACACAGAATACACCAAACCACCCACTGCAACCACCCCGCTTCAAGAGATTCTGCAGAATATTGCAGTTACATTGCACAAGTTCCTGCTTCTGCTTCTGGGAGAGGATGGGCATAATTTTCACTGCAGCAAAACAAGCTCTTATTTTGTAAAAGAAGAACACACTGCATGTCATTTCATAACCTAACAACATAATACTTTAATACCCCTGATAAAGAATAATGCTTTCTCTTACTGTATCTAAACTCAGAGACTCTGTCTTTTCCCCAACCTTTTTCTTCTCCCCTTATTTGCTGACAGCAGAACTGCTGAGGATGCACTACACTGCACTGCAACACCCCCCCTCTCTCTCTCTCTCTCACACACACACACACACACATCTTCTTGAAGCACCCCAAACAAACAACTGATATCCAAAACACAGGAGCAAGGAGGAAGAGTGTGACAGAAGTGTTGCCGATGCTTGAAACTCCATGCCAAAGAGTTGATGAGGGGTAGAGAGATGACTGTACAACCACCCTGCTGGTAAAAGCAAATGCAAACCACCCACACATGCAGCAAAGCATCAAGAAGAGACCTGCAGAAGAACAAGTCATTTATCAATGTTGTTCATTAAGTAAAGCACAGAACAAATTTAAAAAGGACTTTGTTAATCTTTAATGATGGTGAGCAACATGTCGGTGCCGTCTTGATCTCTCATTCAGTTTCTTTATGTAAAAAGAGTGTGAGGAGCTGCTGATGTGCATCTCACATTGTCTGCATTTCTGTGAATGAATACAGCAGCCAGATTGACACTATTGCATTATTACTGACACCATCTCCTCTCCCTCACACCCATAAGCCAATTCATGCTCATCGCTCTGCCATTAAGCGGCTTTGCTTGGGTGCAGCTATGACTGCAGCTGTGCAAATATACATTTGAGTGCATGTGTGTGTCTGTGTGTGACTAAAGCAGTCTTGGGAAGTCATTTCACTACTAAACATTACCTCATCTTTTCCCAATAACCACAGTACATTACCCTTTTTACCCCCACCAGGTTTTGTTCCTGTAATCTGTCCTGTTGACCCAGCTCTGACCTTTCATTAGCATCTAAACAATACATTTATACAAGAACCGGACCCCAACAAAATCATAAATACATAGAGCCTTTTGGAAAGATTTTAATTAAGTACTCATGTGTATTTCACACTTCTCATTTGTGATCAATTAAAAAAAGTATTTTCAAGGATCATTATACTTTCAATATACTATTCTACATCCTTATCATCTTCCAGCATTATCCAATTCTTATCTCTTTACAGCAGTGAAGTCTGCTCACAGCACACTGTGTGTGTGTGTGTGGGTGTGCACCTGTGCGTGTGTACTCCATCAGGTCCACCAGCTCAGTGGCAATCGATAAGTATTTGGGCAACAGCTCAGCATCATTATAGAGGGATACTGAGAATCACTCTGGACATAATGTGTGTGCGAATGTGTGTGCAGACAGTAACTACAGCTATATAGTTTCTTTCTCCACAGCCACAAGCACACTGATTTTTCCCAAATATATGAGAGGAATATTTAGCCCATACTTAGACTTTTTCCATAAACTTTCTCATAAAACTTAAATACTAAATTAATTGCTTAAAGGTCATTCAATGATTCTTTTCAGCTGATTAATTTACACTGATAAGGATCATACACAGTTCTTCCCGATCAACAGAATTCAGCTCAAGTTGTGACACATCTGCATAATAATAAGCATGACTAAGCATGACTATTAAACATAATATAATATCAGGCAACCATCATTACTGATGCTATGTCTTAACTTGTGTTTTCACATTTTCAGTTTAGAGCAATACAGTGTGTGCTTTTAAAAAGGCACACACTGGCAGCCTGTGTGCTGAACAATGGGATCTCTTGTTCATATCCCATTGTCATCATACTTACTTCTCATTAGAGTTAGTAAGAGCAGTCATCTTTGAATATGTTCTTATATTAAAAGAACACATTCATTCTGACATTCACATGGACGTAACTTTGGATATCTAAATGTTTTCCCAGCAACTGACCTTTGTCAGCACATAAATTCCAGGTTTTCTTTGGTTTGTGCCATATTACCTTTATTCTTTTTTCTCATGTTAATACAGCACAACATATTATGGTGTATCAGTCAGAAATAAATACATTTTTAGGTTCATCCTTATCATTTTTTTTATTTATTTTGGTTTGTGCCAGTGGTTCTCCACTGCTCTTTAAATATGTTGGTTATTTATTTATTTCTGCTTTAAAGTTGTGCATTCTTACTGGAGGGAGTTGTGGAGAGTGAGGCAGTAGTTTTTACTCTTGTGATTTGGCACATGTTGTTCAGAACCTGGAGGTCAGTGCTTTAGTATGAACTTGTGAACCTTGCTATCAATACAAGAACTCTTCTTGAGCTGGAAATATCAGTTCATGTTGGTGGTGACATCAAAAACCTTTAATTCACAATCAAAAGTGACAAATTAGCTCGTATACGAGTAGTACAGAAATCCCTGCACTTTAAAGCTCATTCTCCCAAATAAATCCAACAAACACATACAGCAGTAGTAAAAAGGAGGCACGTGTTTGAGAAAGCGTTTGACAGTTACATCTGTATTTGACAAACAAGCCCCTCAGGCTTGGAGCAGCAGTGATATTATTGCAGTACATCACAGATATGATGATGTTTTCTGAGGAAGTGGGAGTGTTTCAGATAGAACATTAAAGTCAAATTGCTGATGGGTAAGGAGAGGCTTCATGAAGACTGACTTTGAAAGCATGCTGGATGTGAATTTATAGGGATATAAGCCTCTAGGTGACTGAGGAGGGACGGGAAAGGGACAAATATATGGGGAGAGGGTGGATGTGATTATGCACAAACATGGCCCCACACACTCATACAGTTAACATGTTTTGTAACATAATTAAGTAGGAAGAATTATGACCGATTCTTACAGCACTGAGACAGCCTGCAGCACAGTTGGCACAACATACATACACACACACACACACACACACACACACTCACCTTGACTGTGACACAGATAATATCAATGTTTTTATCTTACTTGTCCAATCCATGTGTTTGTGTGTGTGAACATATGTGCATGTTGTTATGAAGAAAGGGAGAAAAATCAGATCATTCTGCTTGCAAAGTCCCATGGGATGACAATCACAGGGTATTTCAGGAAGTCTTTCACAAGCAGACTCACTGTGGACCCAGGTGTGTGTGTGCGTGCTGCTGTGCATGTGTTCAGAGAAGGAGAAGAAGAGAGTGCTATCCTGAAAAGGTACACAAAGAGCAAAGATGTCTACGGACACTGACACATTCTCACTTTTATTTGCACTCAGAGATCAACATTCAAACTTTTATAAGAAGGTGAAGTTGTTGTGCTTATAAATGAGACACTGCTAAAATGATTCACTCTACTAACATAAAACTACTTTCATAGTAGTTTTCTCCTCCCCCAAGGAGTAAATATCACAGCAACTCCTAAATCATTCCCTACAGGGTTAGGGTGATGGTGATGTCCTAATCACATCAAATTATACAAAATGTATAAATGAAATAACTGCATTTATGTTCTTGAAAAAAGTTGCTTTTTTAAATTCTTGATCATAAAAGATCTTTGATTTTAAAGTTATGTTACTGTAACTGTCATGAGCCTGTTCTTTACAGATGCTTATAAAACATGAACTGTGTTAAAAAAAACTCATTGCACACTTTTGTAATATAATCTTTTCTCTTTTCAAAACTCATATTAATACTACAGTATAAAAAAGAATTAATTATTATCTACAAACAGCTTTAGAGTAAAGCATAAACTTTAATGGCACAACTTATGAGCTGTTCACTAACTTACTGAAACAGATCTGTAAATAAGCTGCTGTCGGTTACTACATACAGCTGTTCTTTGGTTAAAAAAAGGGGGGGGGGAAGAAATGTCCTGTTCTAATAAAGTCCTATTAAGTTTTCATTTTTGAATTTATATGATACCAAATATAAACTATAAGGTTTACAGGATATTCCAATCTCTCCCTTTCCAAAATCCTTCTTTCCTTCATACCTTTTCTCTCACTTTAAATCCTGTCTTGCTTCATCCTGTCCTTCCCTCAAGCTTCTACTCATCATTCCACTTAAACTCTTCTACTAATGACTTCCTCCTCCTCTTCTCCATCATCAACCCTCCCTTTCATGAACCCACTTTCTTTCCTTTTGTTTCGATTCTGTACTGCTCTTTAAAAGACTCTGCAAAGTCAAAGTGATAGAGTGACCACTGACTGACTGCGGATCAGTATGTTATGGATTCTGTATGAGTCTGGGATATAAATTTAGGTTTTAAATTAGAAACAAAGATGGAAGTCCACTCCATCACTATCAATACTTTGCTAGGTAACCCACGTTTCCACCTGTTTAAAGGAAAAGGCAGCAGTAAGAAGCAATTCCTTTAAATGAAAAAAGTGTCATTATTTACAACACAGTTTAAAAGAGTTTATTTATCATGTTTTGTGCTGCCAGTATTTACCTACTGTTTAGAGTTGCACAGTATATTGAAAAATTACCTTTATCACTAAATTACCCTGCACAACATACATAGCCATAGCAGCTATGATAGTGTCCCTGTTTGCATGTTTTAGCACAGTGATGTGGTGTTCTAAACACTGTTCTGCATCCATGCTTTGTGTGGGTCACTGGCAAATTAAATTGAGTGCTCATGGATGCCTGCTCCATTTAGATGCTAATGGCTGTGGGTGATAAGAGGAACAACTAAATTTTGGATGCAGAAGAACTAGTGGCAGAACAGCCTTTTGGGTATTTGGAACTTTGTTGGTTACAAAAGAGGATAAAAAAATGGAGCAATAGGTCAAATTTATCTTCAGGACAACTGTGAGCGGTTGTGATTTTTTTCTTTGTTCTTTGGATGTTTTTTTATTAAGTTAAATTGGATTAAGTGCATACTGTATCGTTATCACAAATTGCAAGTTGCAGACCTTATACTGCAGTAAACAAACTGTATTATTACGTTGATTGTAACTTTATCATATGTTTATGGTTTTTGAGAAAATTGAAATAAAAAAGACAAAACTAAAAAAAATGGACATATAAAGAACAATTGATACAATGTTGCATCACACAAATTTCATAGTCCAACAAAATGAGTCATATTAAAATGTCTGCCAGGTTGGGCAGAAAATGTTGCCAAATCACATCATGTCAGTATTTTTTCCACATTTAATAAACTAGCAAGTTCCAGAAATCACATGATAAACTGAGGTACAGAATCTGTTATTTTTATGGTTAATAACTAAGATGCATCTTTTATTTGTGTTTTCAACAACTGAATACACTTTAGTGTAATTCATAATCTGAAAGTTAAGGTAAAATTAATCTGTATATCACATCTCTAACTTTGTTCAAGCTGAACAAAGTCCTTTATAAGCTAAAACACATCTGAAATAATGAATAAATACAGAAGTCCAAAGTGTTCCACAGAGGATGTTAGATGGTGCCTTGACAGTCAGGGCAGGGTGGATTAAAGGCTTGACCATCCTGTTAAAGCGAACATGTGGTAAACAGGACATCCAAACTGATTGATTTATGGATTTACGTTTTTTTTATTTCTAATTAACATGAACCAAAAAAAAAAGAAGAGTGGAGCGAGGTTATGCTAAGATTCAGTTGCTGCATGATCATTCTCAGGTTAAAGGATTTTCACTTCTACTCAAGCAGAAATGGGTTGTTGATTGTCAACAACGTGTGGATCTTTTGCCGTTGATCTGCTGTTGCTGCTGAGAAGAACTGGCCGATGACCCTGGAGCATTCTGCGAGTATGTCTCAAGGATAATGGCAATTAAAAAAAAAACTCCCCTTTGATAACTGAACATCAGGGAACACGCCCAAAGCACTGCTACACGAAAATCTATGAAGACTTCCAGAACAGCCAAGTAATATTGATACATTATACACAAGCGGTGCTTTCTCTCTGACTTCAAGTTTGTATCATACAGAATTCATGCCTATAAGATGTCATGGAGCTCTATGTGATTTAAAAAAAAACAAAAAAAATAAAAAAACAACATTTTGTTGCAGCGCCGCACTGCAGTAGTTTCAATACAGCTACACAGGCAGAATTAAACGGTGCATACTGACTACAGAGCCATCTCTGCTCAGGCTGACTTTGAGCCCACCGAAAGCCAGTGATTTCAGATCCATTTTATTTTACTGTTCCATTCAAACAACAAATGCAATTTGATTTATTCACGTTTATATTAGCCCGAACAGTAACCATACATGCAATTGTTCAGCTTAATACAGTATAGAATCTTTAGATACACCAGTGGGTTCATACATCTGTATCCCACCTCGCTTCTTTTCTTTTGGTGCTTTCTTGAGGCACAGACATAACTTTGGCAGACTGGCTGGATGGCCAAATCTTATTTCATGCTTGTTACACACTAACGCACACACATACACACACACATGCCCGTACACTGTCATCCTTTCATTAGCTCCAACAGGCTAATTGGGCTTAGGGAGCCTAGAGCAAGAGGAGGAGAAGAGGGAGCGGGTAAGGAGGTGAAAAGGAAGAAGAGGCTGTCATTATGAACACTCTGGATTGGTGAAGATAAAGGTTAGTGTTATTGAATTCTGATGCCCCAATGCAACCCTCTGCAGCTGATGAAACAGACAGAGATAGTGCAGATACACAGAGAAGAAGACAGATAGGAGAAAGTAGCATACACTAAAAAGCTTGGATGGGCAAGAGCGGAGATGATGCAAGCCTAAATGTGTGCAATGTGTGCATATATGTGTGTGTGCCATGGGTTAAATGTGTATCTGTGCTTCATAACCAAGGTCAGGGTGCCTGCAGGCAGTTCATCTCAGTTGGCTCTGCTAAACCCAGTTACTCAAGAAAACTTCCTTTTCTCTCTATTTTCTCATCATAACATCCTCATCTTTTGCCTTCTTCTTCCTTTCCTTTCCTTCTTGGGTTTCATTTATCTTTCTGAGATATAAATCTTATTTTACCTTGCTAAAATCCTCTCCCTCATCTTTGCCCCATCAGACTCTGCTTTTACTGCAGAAAAAGAACCCGCATGGAAAAAGGTATCTCTCAATGGCAGCAAATTTGGTTCGTGGCACGAGCTTTCATGTTTCAAAGATTCTTTTCTGCTGTTTCACCAAGCTTTACCTACTTCAGGTGTTTCCTTCTGTATATTTGTTTCTTTATCCCTCAATTTCCCACTCTAGTGCCTCCAAAACCAGAATTTCCATTATCAGAAAAATGCACATTTTCCTTACTCACTAACTGCAGCCAGTAATCTTTTTTTTTGCCATAGGGGTTTACCTTATTTGTAGAATAGCCACTGGTTAAGTAAGATTAAAAATAAAACCTTTGTCTGGGTTCACACATTACAATGTGTGCACTAAGTCTTATCCATCTGCAATCCAGTCTCACTATGTCACACACATTTGTCCACTTGTGCAAAACACTGCAGTACTGTCAAAACCCACAGCTATAAATTGTGGGATGGTAACATATCTCTGGGCTGTTTTCTGTCTGCAGCATTCACATGACATGGCAGAAATAATTTTGCATGGGTGTCAAAACATGTAATCAAGCCGATGTTTGAATTTGTCTAACCATGCATTTTGTGAAGCTTGGACCTTAACCATATGCATTACGTATACCACTATCATACACTTTAAACACCCAACCCGCACTCTTAGCAGGTGAGAGTGCAGGAGAAATGTTAAACCCCGAGCGAGTGGGAGGGAAGTAGAATAGTGCAATGACTGAGGATGACTGATGAAGACACTCTGCAGGATCAAACACATACCACTTTCACATAGATGTAATAGACTTATGTGGATTTGCACTCTCTGCCCTTTCTTAGCTAAAATAAATGCAGGTGAGATATGAGATCAACACGCTGAGTCAAAAACACTGGAAGAAAAACTTGGTAATTTCTTTTTAGTCTTTATTGCAAAACTACAAAATAAAACTACTGCTGAACAAAATATCTGTTGCATGGTTTGACATGAGACTGAATTGGCAACTGTGATATGAAAGAGCAATTTTGCCGCAGGAGCACTTCTCAGCCAAGCAGCAACCTGGGCAGGAATACCACTGCAGTTATTCAGGGTTGTTATGCTGTGCACTCAGACAGGGGTGCTTTAATTGGGCAGTGTTTGCTTTTTGTGGCTACTCAAGAGACATGGCTATTAAATGATGGATATAATAGCATGCTAAGGCATTTTTTTTTTGTTATTCTAAGTGGAATTAGTAGTGGAGGTATAGACTTCTATAGCGTTATAGGGATGTTATGTTCATACGCTGGTCTCTAGAGACTGGTTAAGGAAAATCGAACACCCTCTGCTATGGGAAATTGATTAGAATGGAGGCAGGCAGACTGAAGCAGAAATCAAAGTGTAATGAGTTGACAATGTTTGTCTGTAAAAATCTACAATCACTTTCATAACTGTGCAGACTCATCAACCCATCAATAAACTGGCAACAAGTGAGCAAAACGTTCCAAGCATCCAATATGATAAACACGCTTCTAAGCAGCAGTGTGCAGAAGAACTGTGGGTAATTACCACATTACAGCAACACAAGTACTACTAGTTTTACACCATCTTCTTTTAAAGGCTCCCCACCTGAAGTCAGTAAAAATACCATGACACCAGGAATGCCTGGACACTCTAAATGTCAGTTTTAGAAGAAAAAAACAAATGCAAAAAAAACAAAATGGTGCCAGAAAAAAAATGTCTCCTTGTTTGGTGTGAAAAACAAAAGAGGCAGGCTTTATTGTCTGAGTAATTACTTTACACGCCGTACTTGCTCTGTAAGGAACCACAAGACACACAGGAAAACCCAACACACCCTTGAACCACCCAAACAAACACCAATAGAGTGGATTACACATCTTACTCTGGTCGATACCAAACACTGTCACGCTGCTTTTGCCACAAGGAGGTAACACAAAAGGCAAACAGGGATGTGTGTGTGTGTATGTGTGTGTCTGGTACAATATGTGTGTTTTCTCCACTTGGTTTCTTTAGATGTTCCTGAGTTCATCCAATCTTTAAGTAGCTTTACTTCCCTCTCAAGCATATCAAACAGTCTTATCTAAGAGACCCGGTTATTATGCAGCCCTGCAGCAGTGAATGATGCTGTGACTGAAAAGAAAAACACAACTTCCTTGTGTTTTATTATATGAATCTTGGTCACACATGCAGACCATTTTCTTCAGCTATTTTGTTAGACATGAAGTGGGAAAAAAGAAGATCCATGTCTGAGCAATATAATGGGTACACACAGAGTCAAAAAAATTCCCAATATAGTTGCTTTTCTCTTTCTTCCTTTTGAGTGTCTCAGAAGACAAAAGTCAGTTAGATGTGTCATGGTAACTACAGGGATATCATTGACAACATCATGATATGGACCACATACACCCTTCCAGCTTCCCACCAAGCCTGAGGAAAAGATAAAGTTGCGGTGTGACACAGTGGGAGAAAAACGGGAAATCTGCTGCAACGGAGATAATAAATCCATGAGTGGCTACATTTATTAAAATAACACACAGCACCAGCATTCAATGAATGTTGCTTGCTATGAAAGCATAAAGACCAGTGTAAAAGAGAGCAGACCCAGACTGACTGAGGGGGAAACATGTTTCATATAAATGGTATTTTATATGATATAAAAATGATATTTTATTATTAATAAAAGGGTGGAATTATTGTGTTTAATATTCTTTTTTTTTTTAGAACCAACAAGGTGGATTAAATCTGTCTACAAAGTCAGAAGTGAAGCGTACCACTAATTATTTGATCATGCGTTGCTAACCATGACATGTGTATGGCAGTCAGGATAATGACATTTTTGTGAACAAGGTTTGTTTTATTCAGACTATGAAAATAAATAGGACTTTTTCTGGTTATATATAACTTATGTAAAGATAATGGAAAATTATAAAAAAAAAAGAAGTATTTTTTTAGTGTGATTTATTAATAATGACATGTCTACCTATATTCTGTTCTACTCTATTTTACAGGCATTTAGCAGATGCTTTTATCCAAAGCGACGTACATCAGAGAATAAAACAACACAAGCATGAAATCAAACA